>JASAMX010022534.1:0-10218 GCA_030248175.1 Microlaimidae sp. YZB2_3
GTTTACGACAAGTGTAACAGACCGCGTTGCGGCGAACAAAGACATAGTTTACACTTTGCGCACATTGAGCAAATGAGCATTTTGATTAAAAAAGAAAGACTTTTTTAGAAAGGCGTTGAGAACGCCAAGGCTTAGCTTTTGAGCCCGTTTAAAAAACAAAACCCGTTTTATAACAAAAACACTATTTTACTAAAATTAGGTAACTTTTTAATTGAATGAATTGTTATTTAATTGTTTCAGTTAGAGGCTTAGATTTTGAATTAGTTAAATATTAGTTTTTTTTAGAAGTTTACCAATTAAAAAAACACAACGATATTTTTACGGAGGTCAGTGGGTGCCCTTGACGACACGCCACTGAGGGTTTTGTATAACCTAATTAGCTTAACTAAAACGGTATACGATATATGCAGACTTGTGCAAAATTTGTGCAAAATTCTTTGTTAAAAATACCTTTTTACCAAGATCGTAACCACTCCACCAAGTCACGTCGAAATTTGCGCCCTAATCTTAATAGAAGAATTCACAGACAGCCTCTGTGAATCCTTCACTCAACATACAGTGCCTACTTAAGTTGGTTTAAACCAACTATAAATGTTGGCATCTCAGTTGGGAAATTCAGCAAATAAAATTAAGGGTAGGAGCATAAAAATACCTACTCTGGATCTGCCAACTTGGGTTCCGAAGTCAGGAAGCAACCTGTATCCAATTAGTAAGCGCCAAACAATAATTGCGGAACCCATTGGGCCCACGAGTTGCGTGGAGCACACGTACTGTTAACTGCTATAGGCAACTGTTTTGACACGCGCGGCGACAAGCGCGGGCTACTGTAATTTGATTACAGCGCATACATTATTATAATTTAATAATGTTTTTAAATTGAAAAAATGGAACTTATGATTGAAAGCGGGTGTAGTGGCTACTTAAAGCATGAATTAATATTGTGAATTTAATTGACCTACGCTGCTCAACGCTATCCGCCACAACTTTTTCGTTCTGCTCTCTAAGCTCCCGAAGTTTGCCAAGCAACTCTATTTGACAGACTCGCTGTTCCTCATTCAGGGACGGCCTTACATAAACTTTGTCAAATTTAGTGACCCCCTTTAGTCCTCCTTCTGAACGTACAGCTCTATTTCTGATGTACATATTAAAAACTCCTATTTTTAGAAGCCTGGGCCAGTCACCAGCTTTTCCAATACGAAAAAACTTAACTGGATCGTGCTGAGTGACCTCGCCCAAATCGCCACTATTCAGAGTCTTTAATAACTGGACCACATTTTTTCTTTCCCTTTCATAGGAATCACTTTCTGGAAGCCCAGATACGACCAGCATTGTCTCATGTTCTCTTCGCACCTCTAAGCGCTAAAAATGACTGTCAATCATTGGGAGCAGACGTTGGAAGACTTTTTCACAAACAGAAGCCACCAACTTGGTATCGACACCAGGAGGTCGTTCCTCCTCCATCCTGGCTAACCTTTCCTCCAAATCTGCCAATTTCGCCATTATCTGTTGTAGAGCCGCATTCTCTGCTTCCAGTTCGGCAATTTGATCATCCTTTGTTTCTCTCGGCATTTTTGCATTTATTTTTTCTTAATAAATGGGAGTTTTCACCTTGTTTTAATCTGAATTGTTTAATTTCCTGATAAGAATTACTTTTATAAGCTTTTTTAAAACATTTCATTATATTGGTTTTAAAATATCTGAAAACAATCTTTCGTATGAAGTGCATTAAAGATGTTGAATAGTTACACAATATTTTGCTTTGTTACCCTAATGAAGCAAAATATTCTAATATTTTTTTCATAATTTTTATTTGTTTAAATATTTTTTTATGAAACAAAAGTTTTTTTATAATAATGTAGAAATCACAAATCAAAGACCTTATAAAGGTACTATAATCCGGTATGTATAGTGCGCTAAAGGTCTAAAAATAGCCGCTGCATGAAATATATAGTCAAATCCCAGGACTGCTTTTACCAAGGCGCTAAAATGTCTCAACAAAAGTATTGTTTAACCAGAAAACAATTTTTTATTGTTATGTTTGTACTCCTAATATGTGTTTGCAGTTTTGCAAAATTATCATAAAAATATTTAAAATATAGGTTATGATTTGGAAATAAAAATGTAAACCTTGGCGTAATTAGTTATTACGACATTGATAGTTTTATAGCGAAAAAATTTAAACCATTTTTATCTATGATGTATCAAGACTTCATAAAGCAAAATTTTCGCTGTTTTGAAAATGAAAGTTTGGAAAAAAATAATACAAGAATATTATATCAATATAATTGTCTATTTTTTAGTTATTAACATTCTTGTAATGCAATATTTAAATATATCAGTCGGTTAAAAAATTTTCAAAAATTTTGCTTTTTTAAACCGTAAAAAATTTTATAATTTAATACCGTCTTTAATTATTCAAATGATTAGGAAGTTAAGTCATATCTTAACTCATTGCAATTCCCACAGTCAATAAGTGACCCATTGTTCTTTATAAGTCATATTGATTTTTTTGATTAAATACCAGACCTGTTTGGCTATTTTATTCTAAAATGTCAGTAGTTAGTGGAATATCACTGCAACTTATCTTTATGTTACTCAATGCTAATAATTTTTCTAGAAAGTGAGCTAATGATTCTTTTTTCTTATTACACAGAGCGCACAGACTGTCTTTTATTCTTAGTATATTCAAGTGAACAGTGTCAAAGTAATTAGTGAACAGTGTCAAATAATTACATCTATTATTATATGAGTTGTTTTCGCAGCAACTGTAGAAGTGTCTTAAAAGCGGTTTTCTTGGATATCTTTTGGTTTTTTGGCACGTTTCGAGGATTCAGTAAGCATTTTATGTTGCTTGGTGCTGCAGCAGCCACAAAGTGCAGTTCTTACTGCTTTTTTTGCGAAATCCCATTCACCGATTCGCGTCGTTTTTTGGGCAAAAAAATTTTAAAGGGGTAAAACAGTATTAGATATTTTCCCAAAGCTACTGTTTGATCCATGTTCCGCTGAAAATAATTATAAACAAATGCTTTAATTTGCTCAACCATTCATGACCTATCAATGTAGCAAACAAGAGTAGTATCTCATAAAAAGCCGTTTTTTTACCATTCAATCGCTGCAGATTTATTCAAAGTGCCCACCACGTGACTATTTTAAAAGTATCTTGTTGTGTCTTTTTTTGTCCTAGGAGCTTTTTGATTAAAAATTTCTGAAACCCCATTATTCTAAAATTCGAAAAAAAAACTTTATTGGTATATTTTTAGTGACGTAACTATCTTTACATATATATGAAATGGCTTAAATAAGAAAAAAGTATAGATAAGCGTTTGACTTATCAAGAGAGGGTGCCTCTCCCCGCCTCCGCGCTTTATTAGTCCCCACAAAGTAAAATTTGGAAGGTAAAATTATAGTTTTGTATATTTCTATTAGTATACATATATGTTTATTTACAGAAAAATGGTTAAAATTTATCGACTGAACTTGTTAAAGATTACCATTTAATTTGTAAAACAGGCGTTCTTCTAATTTCTTAATAAGCTTTTTAATAATAAAAACCTTTGTAAAAACAAAAAAATGAGCGAATCCTTTTTCTTGAAAAAATTCATAAAAAGTATTAATTTTAACATTTAATTAACTAATCCCTTTAGAGAAAGTAAAATCTTCTAATATTGAAATATAGTCCTTTTTCGTCATTGATCAGATTCATTTCTTTCTTTCTTCTGCCATAAAGGAGAAATTCTGATTGTCGTTCGTACAATCCAATCATTAATCAGCGACACATGATAGGGCTTAAGCGTTTCGAAACGCGCTATAAAGCTTTTATTATCGTTCGCTTTTATAAGAGTTGAAATTTTATCATTTTGCTCTCGAACGATAAAAAGACAAAATATCGGGTTTCGTCTAGCTAAAAGCAAATGCTGATATTATTCATTAAAAATAAACATTTTTTGCTTTTCAAAAATCGAAAAAAATTTTTTAATTTTTTGGTTGTATAGATAAATTGTTCTGTCAGATATTTAGACTGCCTTTTCTCAATGTGGAATTACGTGTTTAATTAAATTATATCTTATGACAAATTTTATAATTTTTACAGCTATTTTCGACTCCAACTTCTCAGCCTACGGCTTTAAGTTCCCTGTTTTTGTTTTAAATTATAGCTTCAAGTTCACTTTATTACATTTACCCTAATACAAATTTGGATCCAAGAAACATGGAAATTAGGGCTTAAAATGAAAATGGTTTGAAAATGGCCTATGCTTTGTTATAGTTTTAACGATTTCAAATTTTCGGATTTAAGTTCTCGACTTTCGGAACTAAATTACCGATTTTCAGTTTTAAGTTATCTAAATCGGAACTAAATCAAAAGTCTCAACATTTTTTTTTACTTTGTAAATACTCAATTTAATGGAAAAAATTTTTTTGATATGCAATTATAGTTAACTAACAGCCATCAAATTCGGCGAATTAGCGTTTTACGTGGAAACGAACAATCATTAGCGATCGGTTATAATAAACATTTTACGAATATTTATTTTATAGTTTACATAAAAATGTACGCGGGGTAAAAAATAAGCGTCATTTTACCACATAATTTTGTTTGATAACAGCTACTAATTAGTTGATAAAAAGGTCGTAATTTTTATGTTGATTGTTTAGTATACCAGATTGTCCTAATTTGAAGATGGTGCAATCTGCTTGTGGTGTATGCTATTAAGGATAATAAATGTGTCCGAGCAATAAGAAGTTTTATTTTTTTAGAATTATGATATTTATTTTTCAACATTATATTATATGATATTTATTTACTTTTATTTAAAAAGTAACAATAGCCGAAAAGTATATGTTGAAAAATAAATATCATAATTCTAAAAAAATAAAACTTATATTGCTCGGACACATTTATTATCCTTAATAGCATTATAGTAGTTTTATTTATGTAAACTGCTATAGAACGGAACCATTTTAAAATTACGTTAAAATTTATAATATTTTGAATCCAATACGAAATGTGATGTAAATTTATAAAATTAATTTTTAATAGCCATGTGCTAACTTACTGTTTCTTTTTAAATGACTTAGGGTCGATGAAATCGAGGAAACTTGAAGCTGGAACTTAAATTTCTGACGGCCCCAAGTTTCTTACTTGCGGCTCTAAAGACTCCATTCTTTTTTGATAGATAGATTTTTGCAATATGATCTAGGGTCTTTGGACGAGAGATTTTGGAGCTGGAACTTGGAGTCTTAAGTTGGAAGCTTGGAGCCAAAGTAAAAATCATTAAACCCTATAATAATGTATAATAATATGTACGCTTATGCATAGACGCAGTTTTTAGTTTTCGATCCTTGAATCTCAAGCAAGTGAAATTGAAATCTGTAAAGCCCAGTAGCAACTGATTACTGCCCTTTGTTTTTTTATTGTTGTTGGAAAACCACACAAGAAAATAGATCACTGAATTTTATTCTGCTGAGCGAAAATCATACTGAATAAATGCCAATAAACAAAAGAATAATCGATAAACATTTTATTCCGATTATTATTTGCAACGTTTCGGTAATTTCAAATTACCACCATCAGGCTGTTCTATAAATACATAAGCAATTAAAGCGATAATTACACAAGGTACACTTAAAATACAATAGCAAGAAATTACAATAAATAAATATATAATAAACGAAAAAGGACTATATTTCAATATTAGAAGATTTTACTTTCTCTAAAGGGATTAGTTAATTAAATGTTAAAATTAATACTTTTTATGAATTTTTTCAAGAAAAGGATTCGCTCATTTTTTGTTTTTACAAAGGTTTTTATTATTAAAAAGCTATAAAATTAGAAGAACGCCTGTTTTACAATTAAATGGTAATCTTTAACAAGTTCAGTCGATAAATTTTAACCATTTTTCTGTAAATAAACATATATGTATACTAATAGAAATATACAAAACTATAAGTTTACTTCCAAATTTTACTTGTGGGGACTAATAAAGCGCGGAAGCGGGGAGAGGCACCCTATCTTGAAAAGTCAAACGCTAATCTATACTTTTTTCTTATTTAAGCCATTTCATATATATGTAAAAAGATAGTTACGTCGCTAAAAATATACCAATAAAGTTTTTTTTTCGAATTTTAGAATAATGGGGTTTACCGAAATTTGTAATCAAAAAGCTCCTAGGACAAAAAAAGACACAACAAGAAATACTTAAAATAGTCACGTGGTGGGCACTTTGAATAAATCTGCAGCGATTGCATGGTAAAAAAACGGCTTTTTATGAGATACTACTCTTGTTTGCTACATTGATAGGTCATGAATGGTTGAGCAAATTAAAGCATTTGTTTATAATTATTTTCAGCGGAACATGGATCAAACAGTAGCTTTGGGAAAATATCTAATCTGTTTACCTTATCCTGATAAAAACATAATAGACATGAGACTGAAGACAAAATTACTACAGGCAAAATAGTATTGAACACGCGGTTACTGGAGACTAAAATACTAAGCCTAATCCTAAAACCCGACTGCAAATACAACCCCAAGAGTAGGAAAGCTCTGCCAAAATAATTTCATTTACACCTGTAAAATGATTTCGGACTCACCACAGCAGCAAATGCCACAACAAAACCAGAACTATCCCACTTCTAAAGAAAAAACTGCAGGCAAATTCTTAGGCGGATTAGCAGTTTTCAAGTTCTAAAACTATAACACGCAATAAAGTAAAATACAAAACATGAAATATAATAGTATGTGACGACCCAAAGTACATAGAAGCGAAAATGACCAGGCGCTGAAAAATTTAGACAGCCAAATTTATTAAAAAAACTGGCCGATACAGGAATTGAACCCGTAACCTCCAAAGTTGACTCTGACGTGCTATCCATTACACCATAGGCCGACAATGAAATTAGAAAGATAATTGCCTTTTATTAATGCTTGTACTTTAAGTTTTCATGGAGAGGACACCTACGCCGTATGTGTCACAGTACATTAATTCAGAGTAATAGAAACTATAGAACATTGTAATATACATTATTTTCCAGGTATATTTTTGTTTCATAAGATGTACTTAATAAAGTTTCGAAATAAATAAAAAAAAATAAATAAACACAAAATCATGTACACGAGGGTATTAGTTACCACACTGCTGGACATGACGGTACTGGACAAAAAGGGATTGAAGATGATGGTGCATTACATATAGATGCTGTACAAAGTTACTGGATGCATAAATGCTGTACACGAAGGCACACACAAATACTAAATACAGCGGTACTGGAGAAAAAATATATTGTAGTTGATGGTATTAGAAAAGATGATACATACACAAAGATGCTGGACATTAAGGAATCGAACAAAAAGGTTTGAACACAAGGATAGCGGATCTAAATAAGAAGCAGCGAACATGAGGACCCTGGATACTAGGTACCAAATATGAGCATATTGAAGATCAAAATACCAAAAAGGATGTTCTAGACATGAGGTTAATGAATAAAAAAGTACTGTCACGATAGCACTCAGCTAATAAGTATTCGTTTATCAAAAACGCGTTAATTTTTTAAAAAATAGTAGTTGAATTACGTTTTTTTGAGATTTAAATTGTAATATTGGCTACTACAAACTAGAATATATAACACAAGAGAATGTCCGACTGTACACTAAATTTTTGACTAAATTTTTGCGAGAAAACCGCACTTTTAAATTCGTGTGCGACAAAAATCTTCCATTTTCTGCTAGCTTTCGCGCGCTGCGATTTTTAACATAGTGTTAGTTTTCTCACAGTGGTGACTGCGACTTCTTTTGCACTCTATACTGCTTTAGGGCTGGTTCATACTTATGACAAAACGTCCTTTGGACAAAGTCCAAAGGACAATTTTATAAAAGCCAAAACGTCCTTTGGACTTTTGCCTTTGGACGAAGTATGAACGCTACTTAGAATTTGTCCTTTGGACTTTGTCCAAAGGACAAAATCCAAAGGGAAAAGTCCAAAGGACAAAAGTATGAATACGTTGTCCTTTGGATTTTGTCTTTGGACTTTTCCCTTTGCACTTTTTCCTTTGGACTTTTCCCTTTGGACTTTTCCCTTTGGATTTTGTCCTTCAGACTTTTGTCATAAGTATGAACCAGCCCTTATTCGCACTGCGATTTTTTTCGCACTGCGTCTAGTTGCGCAACAAAAAATAAAAACAAAACGGAGCGAAAATTTTGTATTTAAATGAGTAAAAGTCGTTTTTTTTTTACTTTAAAATGTTAAAATTTTTTAGTTTTAATGAAATAAAGTAACTTTCCAATGTTTTAAAATTAAATAAAACAAGTTTCGAAGTGTTGTACTCCATTAAAAATGACTACCAAGGTCGTATTTTTTTGTTGTGCAGCCAGACTTGCAGTGCGAAAATAATCGCAGTGCGAATAAAGCAGTACAGAGTGCAAAAGAAGTCGCAGTCACCACTGCGATAAAACTAACACTGTGTTAAAAATCGCAACACGCGAAAACTAGCACAAAATGGCGGATTTTTGCGAGAAAAGTCGCACAACAATTAAAAAATGCAACTTTTCTGACACAGCTGACTGATTTAATTAATTAAAGGGTTGAAATTCACAGGATTGTCGAACATTGCTGTAGTTTTTCTCGAATCGGATTTCATTCGACAAACCTACAACTTCTATGATTCTATAAACATAGGTCTGCGTTAAAATTACCGCTTCTTCTTGCTCTATTTTTAGAGATTTTCAGGCTCGTTGTTATTTCTAAAACATTTAAAAAGCTAGAAAAATAATTAAGCGGCTTAAAATTTTATAAATATTTATAAATTCTGGTTAATTTATAGAATCTATTTTAAGCATAAAAAGACGTAACGAATAAAAAAGCGAAGAGTTCGTAGAAAAAATATTTATTAAATTATTCAAGCTCAAAAAAATTCATCATTTATTTCAGAAAATAATATATATTAATTTTTTTGGTTGTTTTTAAAATAATTATTTAAAAATTATTTATTGCCATAAGTTTTTTAGCTGCAATTACGGTCATGACACTAAAAACTTTAAAAAAGTTTTTTTTTTCATTATAGAATATTGATTTATTTTTTGTTTTGAAAATATCATCATCCAAGGAACACTTAATGCTAAATGAAAACAAAGATAATGCTTTTAGGTTTTTATTTAATTAATTTTTATCCACCAATTAACTATCTTTGAGTTTGGAGAATCCTAGAGAGAAGCCATTTTAATTATTTACAATAGCTTTTAAATAATTTACTTATGTTACTAAGAAAAAACAAAAATACTAAAGTATCATTATTTAAATTTAATATGTGCCAGACTTTGTACAAATAAAAACAATGAAAACTATTATTTAAATAAGTTAATTTTTTCTTTTGTAAATTCCTTGTGGCCTTTGGGTTTAATCGTGGCTTATTTTTAGCTATTGTCAAAATTTACCGCATTATTTAAACAAGCGAGATGATTTGTACCCAAAAAACAATTGTTGTGTGATAAGATAAGATAACAATCACGCTGCAGGCTAGAATGTTTTGCAAAATAAAGTTTGCTCCGTCATAAAAATTGTCCAATGTGGCTCACCTTCAAAAGAGTCCCGGCACAAAAGAGTCCTGAAAAAAATCAAAGCTGGTACAAAAGAGTCCTGGCACAAAAGAGTCCTGGCACAAAAGAGTCCTGAAGAAAATGCGTTTATGCGTCCACGCTCTTCGAGCGCTGAGGTCGGCACAAGAGAGTCCTGGCATAAAATCAATTTTTCACAGCTCTCATACAATGTTCACACCTCAGCTGTCTTCCAGTTTACAGTTGACGTATTTCAACACGTCGTTACTCTGACATAATGAGTTAAAAGCATTGTAAAATACTCGTAACTGTGACTCTTTTTATATCTTAACACATAAATAATTTGTCAAAGTAACGACGAACAGTTAATTTAAAAGATTTTTAGTTCAATTTTTTTTTAAAGTTGTTATTTTTTTCTTGGGAAAACAAATGTTATATTCCAATAATTACAGTTTTCAATCTTTTCATTAGCGAGCTGGAGAAAAGTTACCCGCAAATTTTTTAATGTGGTTAAAAACCCAGATAGTTACCCAAATTTTTTAATGTGGTTTTACGTTTTTTGAGCTAAAGAACGTTTGCGTTAGACTTCAAAAGAATTTCAAACGTTTCTGTAAATTTAAACATTTTTCTTTGAAAGACCGCTAATATTTTAACGACAACTTAAACATGGG
>JASAMX010022535.1:0-10456 GCA_030248175.1 Microlaimidae sp. YZB2_3
TAGGACTAGCTAAAATTTCTGCGAGACTTATTAACAAATCAAAAACAAACTAGTACTAGGACTAGAACTACGCAAAATTTTTGGTCTTTAACTAGTACTATACTAGTTAACGTTTGGGGAAACTAGTACTAGACTAGTCTAGACTAGATAAAATAATCCTGGACTATTTTTGTCACTACCCGCCACTATAGGTTTTTGGAACAACGCGCCCTCTTCCCCCTCTAATAACGCTGCCGCATTTGTGGGAGCAAAAATGAATGCAATCAATTTTTTTCTTCCTGCCTCTGGCGCAGCGAAAACACCGTGCGCAAAATAAAAAATCCCAGTCAATGCGCGTATTTTATTTTTTATTAATATAATCCTACATTAATATAATCCTCGAGAGGTAGACAAAATATTAATATAATCCTACATTAATATAATTCTTGAAAGGTAGACAAAATATTTGTCTACCTCTCGAGTTAGATAAATTCTTATCTTTAAAATAATTTAAAAAAATGTATCCCGGTTTTAACATGGATAAAACTGATTCTTCTCTTGCATCCTTGTGCAAAAAAGTTATTCTGGGATAAACGCGCGTAAGAATAACAGCCATGGTTTATAGGCACCTTCCACTGGAAGTCGGTTTATACATGAAGTATGCAATATACATAAGCGTCACCATAATGGATAATTACCGTATCTCCTACTTATCTTTCGTAGTATGCAGATCAACCGATCGGTTGATCCGACGGATCAACTGAAATTTCGCGCTCTTTCGATCGGTTGATCTGCATACTACGAAAGATAAGTAGGAGATACGGTAATTATCCATTATGGTGACGCTTATGTATATTGCATACTTCATGTATAAACCGAGTTCCAGTGCAAGGTGCCTATACATTTTTTGATTTTTCAGCAAATAAACATAAAAATAAATAAATTTTTTTACAAAAAATGTCTGTTTTATTTGTTTTTATATTAAAATTAATAGTTTTATTTCTAGCGCTCACTTAAAATCTACCATTTTTTATTTGACCCTTCACAGTTTTCTCTTAAGGATGGTTCATATTTATGTAAAAACGTCCTTTGGACAAAGTCCAAAGGATAAATACAGCGTATAAACGTATGTAAAAACTTTGTCCAAAGGACTTTGTCCAAAGGACGTTTTTACATAAGTATGAACCCCTTTAAAAACTTAAGTTATAATTCAAATTAACGCACACTTAAATTTAATTTAAATAGCATTAAGGTTGTTCTTTTTTTAAGCATATGAGAATAATAAAATTTATTAGCTACTTTTGAAATTATAATTAAAAAAAGCGGAAAGTGATTTGTTTTTTTTAAACGGAAGCAGAACTTCTTGGTTTTTTTTCTTTTTATACAAAAACGGAGTGATTTCGTTTTTTCTCTTTATACCTTTGTGAAGCATTATTATCTGTTTTTTCTCTTTATATCTGTTTAGTAAAATTCTTGAAAATGCTTTTAAATCATTTTTAATAACAAAATAGCGAAAATGATACATGTGTTGTTTTCTGCCCGCACTATATAGTTTTTGGGTATTAAATGTACCGCCAAAATAGAAATTAAGTTTGCGCAACATTTTTTTAACATTTCGTTTTTTCAGCGAAAAAGAGGGAGTTTTTTGTATGGGAAACGCAGTATCTCGACAAATACTGCACGAATCTTAATAATTAAGGTATTAAATTAAAGTAGAAGTAACCACTTTCTTTGGTTGTATAATTTGTAACTTAAGTTTTTATACTCGTTGAGCAATCTTTTAATTTTAGAATTATCGAAAAATACCATTTTTGGGGGTCATATCTCCTGAACCACCAGAGATATTTTGATGAAACAGTTTTTGTGGACTATTTGGGGCAGGGGGTAAGGTTTTTACAAAAAATCATCAAAATCAAAGACAAAAAGTTTGACTTCGTGCCGCACCTTTAAAGGTGCGGTAAAGGAGGTATGAACCCCCAAAAATCGCGTTTTTTCAAAATTCTGTACTCGAAAGATTTCTCAATGAGTATAAAAATTTTAGCTGTAAATGTTTTACTGAAGGAAAGCAGATATTTTCTACTTTAATTTGGTACCTTGATTGTTAAGATTGGTGCATTATTTGTTGATATATTGCGTTTTCCGTGCAAAAAACCATTGATTTTTTCGTTAAAAATACGAAGTATAGGCAAAAAGTGTTGGGCAAACTTAATCAAATCGCTGCCGTCGTTTGTTGTTTTTAACGAAAAAAATCGCGGATTTTTTGTACGGGAAACGTAAAATCTCGAAAATACTCCACGAGTTTAACAATCAAGGTATCAAATTAAAGTAGAGAATAGCCGCTTTCTTTCCGTAAAACTTTTATAACTTAAAATTTTACACTTATTGATAAATCTTTTAAGTACAGAAATTCAAAAAAATGTGATTTTTGGGGAGATCTTATTTCCTGAACCCTTAAAGATATTTCAGTGAAAAAATTTTTGTGGCCTATAGGGGGCAGGACTAAAGCTTTCACAAAAAATCATCAAAATCGAAAACAAAAAGTTTAACTTGGTTTGGTACCGCACCTTTAAGATAACCAAATTCAAGAAAGTTTGAAACATAATAGTTTTCTCTTTTTTAACTTTTTTTAAAGTGTTTTTTGTTTCACGTACATACTTATTTTAAAGCATATTTTACGAATAGAAAATAGAAATAAATGAAATAAAGTAATTTCACCCTGTGCGAATGTTTAGACAGGAAAGCAAATGGATTAGTTGAATAGAAGTGCAATTGAACTAAATAGGATTCAGCCATTTTTGATGATTGTAAACTTTTTACTGTTTAGATATTTAGAACAATAGGCTGTTTTTTATATGTAAAAAACAGCTGTACATATTAAAATATTTGGTAAATAAGTTATCTCTGAACTCGGTGTCTATTCTTAATACCATTAATTTTAAGAAAAACTCATCTAATAAATAATAAGAAATTACTGTAATCGGCAAATCTTCTTTATCAGGATGATCCCATTCCACCGTAATTATGTCTTTGTAGGAACCAACCACAATATTTTTTGGAGGATTTTGCGGTCCTAAGGGAGTGACAATGATTGTGACACTGTCAGTGTCTATCAAAGTCTTAGTTTGCGCCACGCATTCCACCACAACAGTTTTAATGGTTTTTTCAATTGTTAACCGCGACTTCCAAAGATAGGTTCTGGCTATATAGCTTGTTTCAAAAAGTTCAGAATTACTTGTAGCACCGTTCATTAGCCATTTAAAAATAACTGGATCTTCACTCTCAACTGCACAATTTAAAGTAACTGGGGAGCCTTGATTAACCTCAATGGGCTCATCTCCCTCAAGAATTATGACATTCAATCCTTTAACTAAAATATAATATTGCTTTTAATTTGTTTATAAGTCGTTTAAAATTTTTGTATATATAGAAACTAAAGTTTTTGGAAATTGTTTCTCTCTCTTTATATATTATTAAATGTTTTATGTTTTAAGCCAATCATGGAAAAAATACTAGTTTTTTATACACTATTGTAAAAATCTATTGGTTTCTTCAAACTTTACTTCAAACAATCTGAAAGTCTTTATCTTAAATATACATTGGTTTAAAAAAAACAACAAATAAATACCTTTAGATTCAGTATCGTCAGGAACTGTTACAATTTTTTCAGCTAAAAAGAAAACAAAATCAGATTACAGTTTAAACAAAGTTTTTAGGTTTTTTAAATTACAGTTTAAAAAAATAAAGTATACTTGAGGTTTTTGAATTAAACTCAATCTAAAACGCTACTTATGCAGGGTTGACGGGGCTCAGGACAAGAACCTCCTCTATTCTCGAGACATAGGAGCCAGTTTAATCCCTAGCACACTGTAATTGAATCCAATATGCCAAAGTGCTGAGACCCCACGGTGAAAGAACCCAAGCATTTCTCTTAGTTTGTTGTAAAATAATTTTTATTAAAAAACATATTATAAACTTTTAAAGCAGTTCTAAAAATGAAATTCAAATAACTTGCAATTTTGAAGTTCCCCCTCTGAATAAAAATAGCTGAACCTAGACAGCATGATATTTAGGGAATGTCAATTTATTTTATTAAACAAAATTTTTTGACATTTTAACGTCAAATAAACGATATTTTCACATTTGAACACAATTTTTTGCTCAATGTGCAGCCAGTCTTGCTCTGCGAATAAAGCAGTATTGATTTCCTACTTTTATGTTTTATATTGTTGCTACTAGTGATATTTCTTGGAGCTCTGAGCTACCAAAGTTTTGTTTCTGGAGCTTAGGAAAACCCTGCAAACTTCTAGAGGTTTTTTTATTTTTGCTAATTGTTAGAGCACAAGCATTTCTGTTAGCTTGTTGTAAAATACCATTTTTTAAAATCTTATTATAAACTTTAAAAATCGTTCTGAAATAAAATTGAAATAACTTGTAATTCTAAAGTTTTTCTCTATTTAAAGGGCTAGACCTCCACATCACAATATTTGGGTCGAAAAATCCCAACTTGGGACCCTGGACATTTACCTGTTGAAAGGATTAAAGAAAGTATGTTTCTTACAAGTTTCACAATTTTTATTTATAGACACACAAGCAATACTTTAAGTGCAGCGTATTAAATATCAAATAATTTGCCTTGCACCTTTAAATTAATTTAGTTTTCATTTATTATAAATAAAATGACATTATAAATCATACTTGGAAGGTAAATTGTTGATGTGGATTGGTTTAAGAACTGAGTAATAGTGGCTATTGATTCAGTAGAGCTTAAGACTGATGGCTCCACAGACATTGATGTTGAAGGTAAAATTGAGTTTGATATTGAAGGTTGAATTAAACTAGGTGTTGCTGTTTCTGCCGCACTAGATGTTGATTGTGTTGCAAAACTGGATTTAATTGATTCCTTTGGTGTTATCACTAAAGCTTTAGTTGAAGTTAAATCCGATGGCAATTCAGATCCACTTGATGTTATGAATTTGTCAGACACACTTGAAGAAGCAGTTGTTGGTTTAGCTGATGCCATTGTGCTGGAATTGGTTTGAAATTTTACAAATATTAAAACTTTATCAGTAGAACTTTCATTCTCATTGGTTGCTACACATTTTAATTCAGCTGTTTCAACTGCTTTAGAAATTGTTAAGACAGATTTCATGTAACCGAACTTTCCTTCAGCTGATATAACAAAAGCTTCAGAATCGTCAATAACTGCTTCATTAAGCAACCATATGATTTGAATAGGATCTTGACCAGTTGCTTCACATGTTACATTAACTGATGCTGCTTTTTCTATTTCAATTGCTTCATCACCATTTAATATTTCTGCAACAAGAGCGACCTGAGGGGATATAGGTGATCTTACAGAGCTGGATATAATGGTAGTAACTGTTGACGAGGAGGTGGATTCAGGTTTAGTATGCAACCATTGAATATTAATTATAACTTTATCTTGAACACTTTGATCATTACTTTTTGCAATGCATGTTAATTCATGAGGTTGGTTTATTTTGATGATATTTAGAGTTGACTTCCGATAACCCGATTTTGCTTCTATTGATATAATGCTATTATCAGTGTCATAAGCAGTCAATCCATCAAGTAGCCATTGGATTTCTATGGGCTCAAGACCATATGCTTCACATATTATGCTAATGGAATCTCCCTCTTTTATTTTAATAGGATCATCACCATTAAGTATTTCCACTGATAGAGCGTCAACTAAATAATAATACATATTTAATGTATAGATTATGAATCTTACAATAAGTTTAAAGTAATAAACTTTTATTTTCTTTTTTAGGTGTTTTTTTCTCAACTTTTAGCTTTGTCATATATAATAAATTTATAGAGTTTCATATATTTTTATTGCAGTTAATTAATAATTGTTTTGTTTTTGGGGCACAAAAAGTTAATTAATATTTTTTAATTTGAATTATAATTATGTAAAAAAATTAAATTAAGTATGGTTAAAAAAATATGCAATGTGCGCTGAGAATATATCAGTGATTATATCTTAATGTGCCCATCAAAAATTGTATTTATTCAAATAAGATTTCAGTGTGTTACAAAATTTTTAACTATAAGCTGTTTTGAGGGTTTTTTTTATAAAGCGAGCCTTTATGGATAATAGCTGATTTTTATCTGTGTCAATTGCCAAAGATGGTACCTTTTGTAGCACGTAGTTGCTGTTTTATTGCATATAAAAAGAGCATTGTCACAGGGCGATTAGTCCTGTGGTGGTAGCACTCGGTTAACGATTATAAGTAATTGTAGGCAAATTTTAAAATTCAAATTTATTTTTAGGGACGTGTTTCATAAAAAACGTTTGTAAATTCTCATTTTACAAATCTTAGTCTATTTTTTAAAATAAATGATAATGGTTTTAAAACTTTTAGTACAGGGACTGTATCTCCGCTTAGTGAAGAACTGTGCTCTGCGCCGATTGCTTTGTCTGTCCATTAATTATTCTGTCTCTTATAGTGCTGGCACCGTGAAAGACCTTATTTTACTTGAAGCATCATGCAAATCAAACGTCGTTAAATCTGTGGAACGAAATTTGACAGATCGATCATGTAAAGAGGGAAAAACGTGCCTGTCACAATTCTACATGCAATTCTGCAATTCGCCATGCCTCCCTCCTATGTACCATAAAGCGCGGGAAACTTTGGCGTTAATATGAGGTCATCAGCCATTGGATTAGTAAAACAATTTGTCCCAACTGTTTTTTTATAAAAATAATTGGCAATGGCTTGTTGTTTAAAAACTTAATGCGTACAATAAATATAAATATTTCCTAAATAATATATTTTGCGAAGTAACTTTAATATGTATTATTTTATACAATTGAATTATAAAAATCGCGTTTTTTAATAATTCGAATGAAAATGGAATGTAATATGTATGACAATATTAAAAAAATATGTGTTTATTAAAGTGAAGAAGACTTGAATATAATGAGCAATAAATTGCAAAATCACACATATTTTTTACATTATAAGCAAGGGTACTTAATACTTAATTTTGCTTGTTTAAAAAATCAACTTTAATTAATCAGATCAAAAAATTTTTGGTAATTTTGCCTTTAAATTAATTAATAAACTTTTAGTTGTTGTAATTACGAAAGTTAACATTAATAATTTAATTGTATAAAATTAACAATTAAAAAAGACAAAACTGGAAAATTGGAATTATTCTCACATGCCCATAAACATTGTTAATAAAAAAACTTCTTGGGGTAAATTGTTTTACTCATTCAACGGCCCAGAGCTCCATATTAACACCAACTCCCCAGGCTTTATGGCACATACGAGACTAATATAATTGCGGCAGGCGCGTTTTTCCCTGCTTTCACAATTTGTGACAAATGGAACGACGTTCGATTTACAAGATGCGTTGTGTAAAAAACGCTCTTCACGGGGCCAGGACTGTATATCTTTTATCATGTATTTTACAAAAAGTAGGCGGATATTTGTAAAATTAGAAGTTACAAACGTTTTTTAACAAAAGATCCTGGCTATATATTTATTATTATTGTCATCATCAAATTAGAATTATATTATAAACTAAGAATTCGACACCCCTAATAATATTCAATTAAAAAACAGTACTAAATGTATTTTTGTTCAAAATTTTCCTTGAAAAGTCGCATATTGATCACTTTGTGCGACTTATCTGGTAAAAACCCATCATGTTTTGCTAGTTTCCTAGCACGGTGATTTTTAAGTTTTAATTTTTGTGCAAGACTGCGACTTTATTTAATATTAATACTGATTTATTCACACCAAAATTATTTTTGCACTGCGAGACTGGCTGCATAACAAAATATTAGCACGTTGTTAGTCATTTTCAATGAAATTAAACACTTTGGAAGTTATTTTATTTGGTTTAAAAACATTGGAAAGTCAATTTTTTTAGTAAACAAATATTTTTTGATATTTTAACGTCAAATAAAACGCCATTTACTTATATGATGAATACAGTTTTTTGCTCAAATTATCGTTTTTTCTTGTGCAGCTAGTCTTGCAGTGCAAACAAAGCAAAACTCAGTGCATTTTTTGTGTTCCAATGTCTTGCTACAAGTGATGTTCCTGGAGCTCTGATCTACAAAAGTTTTGTTTCTGGAGCTTAGGAAAACCCCCACAAACTTCCACAATTTTTTTTATTTCTGTTATTTTAAAGCACACTTATTTGAGTTAATTTGTTGTAAAATACATTTTTTTTAAATCTTATTATTAGCTTTCAAAACAGTTCTAAAGATGAAATTTAAATAACTTGTAATTTAAATAATTAGACCTCCACAACATGATGTTAGGGGGAAAGAACAAGTCCTGAATCACAATTTTTGATTCTGGACATTTACTTGTTGAAGTATGTTAGGAATATGCAAATATGTTAGGAATGAACAAAGCAAAGAACAAAACGAACAATTATGTTATTTAGAAATTTAACAATTTTTGTTTTTAAATAAACAAGCAATACTTCTAGTGCCGTGTATTGAATATCAAAGAATTTACCTTGCAGCTTTAAATTAATTTAGTTTTTTTATAATAAACTAGCTTTGAAAAATGCTCTAAGAATAAAGCAGGAAAAATGGGCGATTTCTCCTGGGGCTTGTGTTTAGACAGAAAAGATGTGGACTAGTCTGATATGGACATTATAGGACCATAAAAAATTTGTGTTTGATTTGGCTAGCTGCCGACTGAATAAAAATTTCTACCATACAATTATAGTTTGTTTATACATTGAACTAATTACACAGCACTGTTGCATTTTTTTAGTCTGATTACAAAATCATACTCACAGCAATGTTTAACAAGTGCAAAATCGCCACTTTTTCAACTAGAAGATTATATTTGTATGTGTTAGAAACAACTATAAATTTGAAAAAGTGGCGATTTTGCGCTTGTCAAACATTGCTGTGATTATGATTTTTTTAAATTGTCATTTCATCAGACAAAAACGATGCAACAGTGCTGTGTAATTAGTTCAACGTATAAACAAATTATTATCGTATGGTAGAAATTTTTATTCAGTGGGCAGCTGGTCAAATCAAATTTTTTATGGTGCACATGATGTCCATCTCAGACTAGTCCACATCTTTTCTGTCTAAACACATGCCCGGGGAGAAATCGCACCTTTTTTCTGCTCTATTCTTAGAGCATTTTTCAAGGCTAGTCTACCTCTTTTTTGAATTAAATTAAAGAAGTAACCTAATAAAGTATAGTATTAGCTGCTCAATGAAAAATATTTATAATCAATCCATTGCCGAGATACAATGTTTAGCAGTTTTAATATTATCAATAGAAAACATATTTTTGTTAACATTACAATGTGAAAACTTTTCCGACATTCTTCATTCTTTGTTTATGGTTGATAAATTGAATTTTTAAATTAAATATAAAAAAGTTAGAGTCTTAGCTATGCAATAACATAAATTTCTAATAATGCTCGATTATTAATATGAATTTAAAATTATGTTGTCAAAAATTTAAATTTTGAATTTGGACACTAAAAAAAGTGGATCCTAAAAAATTATTGTGCGATTCTTTACCCTCAATCCAAAGAGGTCATGTTTGTTTCTGATCAATCAGTAACAATGAATAAATATCAGATTTAGGATAAAAGCGTTGGAAAAAAAATCTATTAATCATAAGGAAAACAGGTACTTGAATTAAAAAATGTATCCAATTCTCTAATTATAGCTGGCGCGGGGCCGTGGGGCTTAATCGGTGCCGTGGCGCTCCCGTGTCAGCGATAATTAAATTATATTTTTTGATATAAAAAGATTATGAAAATTAATTAAAAAATTACGCACGTTTTCTACTTATAGTTGGAGCGGTGGAGTGGGGCTAAACTGCCACAGCAGCAAATATTGCAATTATAATTTTGATTTAAAAATAATAATAATTAGAAAAAGAAGATAAACATGAATTACAAAACTTACTTGCTAAATTATAGTTGACGCGGTGCTGTGGGGCTAAACTGCCGCGTGGCTTCCTGCGCCACCAATAATTGCATTTTTTTTGAAAAAAAAACTTGAAATTAATTTTTTCATCAGTAAATCAAGAACTAACAAAATTTTTTTTATTCTTTTTGAGGGTTTCCCCCGCATGGTTGGAGTAGATGGCGCTGTACGGTTTCCGCCAAAAATAGCAACTGATCACAGCCGTTTGCTGTTATTGTTTAGTTTCTTCAAGGTGCTGTCTGCTCTGTAAAAGCCTTATTGTTGCTAAAAGGCTGTTATTGTGTGGTTAGGAGTTTTTATTTTGTTATTTTTCATTTTTTTATTTTGATCAATAAATCGATAACAAGGACCTAAATCAATAAAAGTGGCTCCTAAGAAAGTTCCTAATTCTTTCTTCTTTCCAATGAGCCCTTGTTTATTTTTGATCAATCAGTAACAAAGGAGGAATATCGATTTTAAGAATTGAGCGTTAGAATAATAATAATAAGAAGAAGAAGACGAAGAAGAAGGAGATAAACA
>JASAMX010022536.1:0-14171 GCA_030248175.1 Microlaimidae sp. YZB2_3
TAAAAAACCATCTTCTGCCAACCCGGTGCACACTATATGAAACGGATTGTTGCAAAGGGTGCACGGAGCCGTTTTATTGGAATCCTTTTTTGTAATTTTCTTCTTGCAGAAACCACAGATAACCATGGTAAAGTTTAATTAGGCGGTGACGAAAATAAGCAGTGCTGTAATGAGAAAAATCCAAGTGGTGAGAGGATACAGAAAGGTCGAAAAAAAGGGCCGTTGGCGGTGATTAGAATGTCTTTTGCAAGAATATATGGAGAGTTCAAGTCGAATAAACAATGTGTCTGCGCCCAGTCAAATGAAATGGATAGAGTTTTTTTAGCTTAATTTATGCTTAGCAATAGCACAGAAACACAAAAAAAGCAGCAGAAAAGAGTTTAAGATTATAGAAATAGAAAACTTTCCAAAAATGTGTAGAAACTGTAGAAAAAGGACACGAAAATTGTAGATATAGTAATATATGTTATACGGAGGAAAATTGAACAGGACTGACTCTTAATCTCCGTTGTTAAAAATGTAAGTGCCTGGCCTGAAAAATGGTTTAGCAGGCATTAAATCATCTTAAAATTAACATTTGAAGGAACGACCCTACGCTGGTGTTTGACCCCGCATGGACAAACGGTTCTTGTGTCTTGGCTGAAAAAAAGAAACTTTGGATACCAGATGTCGGGTTTCAAGAAGATTTGGTGGAGATCGAAGACAAATTTAACGAACAATTTGCCGGAATCTGTCCCAATGGTACAAATATAGCAGGTTTTACATTTTTGATATACACTATCCAGGGGACAATGCGGTTTCTAAATTTGAGTTTTGTAAAAAGAAAACAGGTAAAACGCAGCAAAAAGATGTTCTATGTAGCTAAAACAGCTTTGGTAGGCAAGTGGTGTTTTTTCTATGTTAAATAAAATATCACGTGGCAACTACAGCTGTGTGTACAACTATAAAACTGTCATGGAGGCATTGGATGCAGCATATGCAAATTTAGTTATTGGTAGGCAAAATTAAAAAGTAGATGAAACTCCATAAAATAATGAAAAACCTTATGATTAAAATGATGATGAATTGCGATCTTTAAATATGGAATAATGAAAACAGGCGTGCATGATATTGACAAACAATAAAGATTAAAAATTACCTTCATGAATAAAAAAAATCATCGTGCCTTAAAAGTACAGTACAGAGTTTTCAATTTTGATGAAAAATACGATGCAAATTTCAATGTAGAAAAAGGTATCGAAGAGAATTTTTCATGTAAAATGAGGCCGGATAAAAACGGACACCACAAGCTACTCAAAAGTTTTTACATAAAGCAATAAAAACATTTAAAAGGGTAAATTATAAAAGGAAAATTCCATATACCATAGAGTAAACTGAAGAATAATTTATTAATCCATTAATAAAGGTATAAAACGTAGATTTCCTCCCAGTTACTCCTTTGTTATACCGCTAACAATTAAAAAAATAACTATAAAATAAAAGAGTTCATTTGGATTCATTAATTTTAGTTCATTTATTCATGCAGGTTTTATTAATGCTGTTCTATAACGCAATAAACTTTTGTCTTATAATTTACTTTTTTATATGTTTTTTGTTCAAATACTTTTTCTTGTACAAAATTTTTGGTTATTTTTTGTGTCCATTTTTATCCCATCTCCTTTTTACTTTTATCATTACGTAAAATTCTCTTCGAAACCTTTCTGTAGATTTAAATTTCCGTCGTAATTCTTTTTCTTTTTGTAAAAACCTTTCGTTATTTCTTCGAAATCTTACAATTTTTTTGCCGAAATAGTATTAGCGGTTGTAAAATATGATTTTTAAAAAATGAAATATGATTCTGAAATACGACCTTTTGATATACTCTGCACTTAAAGGTGCGTTACAAAATTAAATTTTTTGTCTTGATTTGGTTTTTTTGTGAAAACCTTACCTGTGCACTATTAACTCACACTTTTTTTTTGTCAAAATATCTGCAGTAGTTCGGAAGATTTGACACTTTAAGAATTTCGTTTTTTCAGTGATTCTGTATACTTAAAAAAATGCTAAATGGGTGTAAACAGCAAAATATGCAGTCAAAGAAAGCGGGAATTTTTGATACTTTTACTACATTCATATATTTATTGAAATATTTCGTTTTCCGTACGAAAAATCTGCGATTCTATTGGCAAAAACAAGAAATGTAGGTAAAAAATTTGGCCAAACTTTATCCCGTTTTTGGCGGAACATTTAACAGAAAAAGTGTGTGCGAGCAGAAAACATTTCATTATGCTTAATTTTAACTATTTTCTCTTTAAAAAAATCTAATAAAGCTTTTTAACATTTTTTTAAACATAACTTTTCACTTAAATATTATAAGAACAAAAAAATTAAGTCCCTTTAAAAAACCAAAAGATGGAATGGAACACCTTCCGTTTCTATCACTTTAACATTAAAAATGGCTTATAAATTTGATCATCTTTAATATGCTTTAAAAAGAACAGTTTTAAAAATATTCAATATATATAATATTTGATTGGGTATTAAGTTTATATATATTTGATCAAAAAACTGTAGAAGAGCAACAAAAAAGGTAAATTTTCAGAAAGCGCTGAAAAAAAATTAATAGTTTTGAAATAGAAAACGTCAAAACAGCATCTTTTGTAAAAAAAACCTATAATTAAAACTAGTTATATTTTGAAAAAAATAATTAACTAGAACTCAAACCAGTTGAAAATATAAATCAACTCAACAGCGCTACAGATTTAAAAAATGAGTTTGTTGCACGAAAAACGCAATATCTCAACAGATACTGCACCGAGCTTATGTACCAATCAAGGTATTAAATAAAAGTAGAAAGCTGCCACTTTTTTAAATGTATTGTTTTTAACTTAAATTTTTTTATCCATTGAGCAATCTTTCAAGCGCAAAATCACTAAAAAACTTCATTTTCAAACTTCAAATCGGATGGTCCTATCTACTGGTCCGCTAAAGATAAAAAATTTTGTGGGCTATTGGGAACGGGCGTGAACATTTTTACAAAAAAAACATCAAAATCAAAAACAAAAATTTTGACTCCGTACCGCGCCATTAACCCGCCAAGTTGCTGGATAATAAAAAGTTTTATCTAAGCTAAATAAAATAATGAATACATTTTTTACTTTGTTTTGATACCATAATTGTAAATTTTGACAAATTATTTATTTATTTATTCACGAGTTATTTTTAGCATTAACTAAAAAATTGCCTCTTTTTTATAAAACTTGAAAAACAAAAAAATCGCGGTACATGACAGGTATTTTATAAGTTTTTTTTAAATTCTAAAGCATTCTATTCTAATGTGACTCATAGCATTGAATGCTTTAAAACATATCTATTAACATAAACTGCGCTGTTGTTTTTTGTTTTTGTTGTTTTTCGAACTGGATTTATATTTTATAACGTTGGAAAAATTCAAAAAATCTATTCTAAAGAAAGCAAAGATCAAAAATTACTTAGCATATCTTGTTTTTTAGGCTTAGTGCGCTTATTTCTGACTTTTACTAAGTTTTTTGGGGTGGCCAAAATTAAGAATTTTTGTCATTATTTCTGTCACTTTTTAGAAAGTTATTTTATAGAAAAAAAAACTAATTTAATAAATTCTATAAAAGCATGTGTTGCTTGATTTGTATGGAAACTTTGCATTTTATTTGAATTACAGGTAAATAAAATCTAGCTGATCTCGATATTTGCAGTATTGAATCGACTATTTAACAACAAAAACATTCAAAATTTTTTACTACAGCAGATTAACAATAAAGATTAATACCTGTATTAATTAAATTAATAATTATTTATTAAATTACTTAATTTGAAACCTTAATGCAAATTTTTAAGGGCTAAAGTTGGTTAATTTTTGTATATTTTGTAAAAAGGTGGAATTAAAAAAACTACGTTCTTATTTGTTTAAAAAAAACACGTCATTACCGCACAATTTTAATTGGTCCCCTCATGTCTGCATTCTAATTTTCAGCGTCAGCCACATACAATTCAACCATAGTTATGAAAAGTTTTGAAAACCAAGAATAGCCAAAATTAAATACAGTTGCCTTTTGATTTAGCGAAATTTTTTTTCTTGTCCGTGTAATGCTGCCTATAGTAGAGATTGATTCTTAAACGGAATATTTTAGAACATAAACTTCAAACAAATTATTTTTACAAAATAATTAAAAAAAAGATTCTGCTTGTTTTTCTGTACTAATCATAAAAATTTTGAATATATGTTTTAAAATACTATCCATGGATATTTAAAAAACAATAATAAATCAATTATTTAAATTATTTATTAGAAAATCTTATTTTTACCAAAATTTTACTAAAATAAAAATTTTGGATTTCGTTAAAAAAATTTTATGTTATCGTTATTAATACATGTATTTATAAAATATGTAAAAAATGTTGCAAATTTCATTTAAAGAAAAAGTGTAGATCACTGCTAAATTGGTAACATAACCTATACATATCTTCAAAAAGTGCGAATTCGATTTGGGGTGGATACTAGAGACTTTCCATTTGATAAACAAACCTTAAAGTAAGTTTTTTTTAATTTAAATCATGTAATTTTAGTCAAAAATAGTTTAATTAAAATAACATAAAATATAATAAACATCAAAAGTTTATGAAATGCACAATGATGTGATACACAAACAGTAATGTGTTTGTGCTGATTGTTATAAAGAAAAGTGTGCATAAAAACTTTAATAATAATTTTGGTGTTTTGATAGTTAACGAAAAACCGGATTATGTATATTTAAGTAGGTTTCCGGACGAAGAGTATAGTTGCAAAGTTTTTGCAAATCATGAAAAGTAAATTTATAAGTACATTGTAGAACATTCGGTTTCGCATCCAATTTTTTAAAAAAATTATTTAGAAAAAAATCCTGACAGTAAAACGTCACAATCGGTTAATCTCACAAACTGCAGACAAAATTTTAAAGTCTTTGAATGTTAGTCTTATTGAACTTTGTAAGAACTGTGGGTTATTTAAAATATACAAGTCAATATAACAAAAAATGTGCCCTTTATTATAGGTTTTTTGGAAGTATAATCCTAGGTTCAGTGAGAATATATTTATTCTCTTTTGTGGTGACAAAAGTAGTACTGGAAAATATGTTGATGTGCCAGTGGGGTAAATGACTTAAATGCGGCGAAACTTAATTTCGGCCACTGATTATTGTGCCATTCTCACGCAGAATTAGGCGAATCAACTAAATACAAATCATGACAAGTACATGGCATGATGATGACGATCTATCTATTTATCAACATCATCTATCTAGGCATACGCAGTTTCCTACATAACTTTGCACCTGGCAAAAATTAGAGCCAGTGGCCGAATTTAAGAATAACAGATTTTAGCTGGCAGAAAGTCAATTACTATATAATTTCTTTCTTTAGGTTTTACCTGGGAAGCTATAGCTCAGGTTTGCCATTCATCAACATAACTAATTGTTATTTTACGATACAAGAAAGCTCTCATGAAAAACACATAAAAGAAGAAAAGGCTGGAGTCAACTTGGGCAATAAAAACAGACTCTAATAACAATTAAAATTTAAAAGTATAAAAAACATTGAAAAATAAAGAATAATTAGAGCATTTTCAATTAAATAAACAAGTTATTCAGGTAATTAGTAACCCAAATGCGACGGGACCTGGGCCCTAGGTGGTTTGCACCCAAATTGAGGCTTTTGAATTTTTAATTGCGACTCTGTTTCTGACTAGTGTGACCTATCTAGAAACTGGAAGGTCGTTTGGAAGAAATTAAAAGCTCGTTTTGAACTACCGTTTTGCGGTTGCTAACATTAGTTTTACAAAATTTTCGAAATTAAAGTATTATCTATTTTAGTTTCAAAAAATGATACTATGCATGCGATTAATAAAAAATTGTAATTCTATACCATTTTGTCCTTTTAAGCACTGCCAATAAGGGTCATGTTTTAAAAATAAAAAAGTCATTATTAAAACAAGAAGCTTAAAGTAAGGCGTTTTCTGTGGTTTTTGTTTTAGAAATGTGTGTCCCAACCGTGTCCCGTGGTGTTTTTATTTATCAATAGGATAAGCAAACCTATTGACAGCTATTACGCGTTTTTTCAGAACTCATTAATTAAGACACTTCCTGGAAAAACAGCATGTAATTAAAGCACTACAATTCACCTAATCAGGCAACTAAAGGTAAACCCAACGTGGCTGCAACAGTTGTTCGTTGGATTAAAAAATGCCTCCCATTAAATAACCATTCAAATAAAAATAATCTAATTCACTTTATCAGCCAATTAGATTCAGTTTAATACGGTGTATATGTTTGATAGTGTGACGTCAGATTCTCGTGATTTGAGTGGTTACTTAATGGGGGCATTTTTTTAATTCAACGAACAACTCTTGCAGCCACGTTGGGTTTACCTTTAATTTAAAGCAATTTTCGTTTTGGAACAGTAATGTCTCTAAAAATATATTTAGTTAGGTCCAGTTTATTTTACATGTTACAATTTTTTCGAAAATTAAAAGCATAATTTGAAGGTTATTTATTGTCCAATATTAGAATGGGATATAACACCTAAAGGCTGCGTTTTTGCAATAATCGAATATCCAACTCAAACATTCTTTAAAAAGGCAAGTATTTATTTCAGATATTTTACAGAGAAAAAATTTTACATTAAAGTTTAGGTAATTATTGATAGTGGTCTTAAACAATTGTAATTTATTATTGTTATTTAATTTAATTTCATAGCCGGAATAAATGGAAATTTTATGGAATTCTTTTACTTGGTACTTTTATTTTATTTGATTGTTTTCTTGTAGTTACAATGTAATACATTAGTAAGTAGTGGTTACACCTTAGTTTATTTAAACTTTAACGCACCTAATTGTTTTTTTTAATTTCTGATAAAATATTTTTAAAAAATTTAGGATCTAAAATTTTTTCAAAACATTAAAAAACAATTTTCAAAAAGAAAAAAGATGAGTAAAAACACTAAAAACGTTTTTAGTTTAGAGTATATATGTTGTTTTTGCATTAACTGAAACTTATCTTCCCCTATGCAGATTATACAAAGGGCAGGCGCTAAGACAAGCCAAGAGTGGTGAAAACAATTTCACTACACTCCTATGGTTGAAAATTCTTCGTCCAACTTTAATAACGATGTTGTCAACTTTTACCGCTAGACTGTTCACTGCGCGCGGTGCTCACCCATTCTGAGGTCCTACTTTGAAGGATTTTTTTTAATCGCATGATATTGATCTTACTTTTTTAACGTCGTACATGAGCAACATACATACGTGTTCCTGCAAAGCTAGCGGTAAAAATTCCACAGAGACACTCCCACCATATTATCCTTTTTTCAAAAAACCAAGGTTTTTGAATACTATGAAACTGCATCTGTCCACTGGTTTGTTAGATGATAAATTGTCATGTGTTAGCCGACGTACAACAACAATTATCTAGTTGAAGAAGTAACTGAGCCCCCGCGTATATTCTGGGCGCCCACCCGCTTATTCCCCCTATAAAATTTTTCTAAACGGTCCCTCTTCTTTTTGTATTTGCTTTCCCCACCCCCACTATCGCGCACTTGCTATACTTCTTCAGCTACTTTTCGCTGGGGGGGACCCCCCGACAAGAGCACAAATAAAATTATAGATAAAAATACAATAATTGAGCTAGTTTCTTACGCATTTTTGCAAGTTTTTTTAATTTTATATGTTCAAATAAGGTTTTAACACATATGCAATGATAAAAAACAAACGCATAATAATTTTATTAAATAATAGAAAATCATAATTTTTATTATGGATTTGCTTCTTTTATGTAATTCTTAAAATATATACTTTTTACTGCAAAAATGATATTTTATTATTTTTGTAATTAGACAGTAACAAGCCGCCATTTTAAGAACGCGCAGTTTGCCCTAACTTAATATTTGATTTTTTTACGCAAGGTCTCTATAGGCTTAGAGCGCATAGTCTCAGCCACAAGCACAAGAGCAAGTGGCACTTAAAAAATCTAAGTTTCAAAATTACTTCAAAATCAATTAAAAGTGTTTTTAGTAGTCTCACAAATTATAGAATACTTTAATTGAGTTTAAACAGTATGTTTTGCAAAAATTTGATTGATTTTTTTTTATGTAATTAGTTCATTTCAAAACTTTTAAATGTCTTTATTTTTTTGACAGCAAACATAGCGCAACTAAAACGGAGACCAGAACACCCCCTATATAAGGGGCCATATAGGGCGTATAAATAAAATTCAATTCAACATCACAACCTCACCCGCACTAGCGGCAGGGCGCCTACTCGGCATACTACGACTATAGGGGGGGGCGAATAAACAGGCCCCAGCCCCAACCTTAGCTTTGTTTTACAAAAAAAAAACTCACACCCACACCCTTAAATTGTTTTTTCTTGCGTAAAAATGTAAATAAATGTCAATTTTTTCATAATTTAAAAAATATCCCATTAGAATACTTTTAGTCCCCTCAATAGCCCTCAAATCCTACTACAAAAAAAATTTTAAAAAAGGTAAAAACTGTGTTGATTATGTAACATAATAAAAGTAATTTGTATTAAGGTGGTACTTCAATTTTACCTTAAGATTTCGAAAGGAGTGTGCTAATGATCATAAAACAGTAAAACCTCAAAAATATATAGAATATTAAATAAATTAGCGTAAGAGAAAAAAGACTAATGTCTGTACTTTTTGCTTTCGATTTTTTTGTTAACTAACGTCGTATATGTATGCAAACTTCTTTGGAGATCTTACGTTAATTTAAAATTACTATCTTGTTCTTTAACAAGATTTTTATAGTATCCAATTTACACCTGTACAGTAACACTACAACGACTACCTTATTATTACATCGTTAATATTTGCGTTCCCGCCATTGTGATCTGCACACTCACGTTAACAGGAGTTCGAATTAATCCACCTAACAAAGTTCAGGTAAAAAATAGTAGTGGTTTTACCTTTTAATATCCGGCGCTAAGCACCTTAAATATGTTATTTTAAGCTAATTTAAGCTTGAAATACATTCAAAGTTACTCTATCTGCATTTTTAATATTATTTTTATAAATTTAAATAATGTGTAACAATTATTTTGAAAAAATAATCCATGGCATTGTTCTTCAATTTTTGTTAAATTAGTAAAAAATAGGGCGGAGCTCCGAAGCTCCGGTTATACTACTAAAGTTTATTAATAATAAAAATAATTTTAATGGATTTCCCCTTATGCGGAAATAATTTCGAAAGCTGCAAAATGTAAAGTAAATTGTACTTTTATCAATTTAAATAATGTTATAAAAAAGTTAGTTAGAAAAAAATTTTAAAAAAAATATTCCATGAAATGTCATGAATGAAGAACAGTGGTTCTTCATTTATGTTAAATTAGTAAAAAATAGGGCGGAGCTCCAAAGCTCCGGTTATACTAGTAAAGATCATTAATAATAAAAATAATTTTAATGGATTTCCTCTTATGCGGAAATAATTTTAAAAGCTGCAAAATGTCAGGTAAATTGCACATTAGTTTTTTAAAGGAAGGATAGTGGAGCGTTTAAATGGGAAAAGTGGATTTTTCAAATTTTTATTTCGGCAATATATTGGGAATTTAAAATATCCTCATGTCAGAACAGGAATGCATATAGGGATCCAATTGGTACTACATTTTAATTGTGAATTTAGCATTATTTAGTACTCACAATTAAATTATTTGTGAGCTTGAGCTTAATTACTCATAATTAAATATATGTGAGTACCAATTGGTATTTAAAATTTGTGTGCCTAGCCATTTTTTAAAATATACTTATGCATAGCATGGCTTTTAGGAGCAGCGGAAAGTGCAAAACCAACTATTATAGGCAAAAAATTTGTAACATATTATCAAAAATTGTTCAACTCCTGTATAAAAAGTAACGCCAATATGATTGATTGAATATGAGGGGTAAACCCCGTAGCTTTCATGCTTAGGCTACATTTTTGTCTATTGCAATCCATCAAAAATTGTTTAACTCCTGTATAAAAAGTAACGCCAATATGATTTTTTAGTATGAAGGGTAAACCCCGTAGCTTTTATGCTTAGGCCACATTTTTGTCTATTGCCAATAGGTGCCCTATTCTTCTTTATATTTTTTGTTTTCTTTATTAGCTGCCATATTTGTTTAGCTGTTCCATCCTGAATGTTAGTCGCAAGTAAAATGTCACTGCCAAATATTTTTAGCCTTTTGATACACAATGATCAACACATTTTTATAGAAAATGAGCAGATGTCTCTTCTTCTTTTATGCAAAAAGCGCACAGAATGTTTTCCTTGATTTTTATTATGTTCTGCTAATTGTTTAAAGTACAATGTCCCATAATTCAAACCATTATTAGTCTGTATTGTTTATTTGTTTTCAGAATAACTTATGCCATTTGAAAAGTGGTTCTCCACATATCTACCCCCTTAGTATTTCGTCTGTTTCTTGTATTAATGATTTAGGTGTATATTTAACTAGTCATTTGAAATCTTTTATTCATTGCACTAAATTTCTTCTTAATTTTAGAGCCGGCCTTATTCTACACTGCTTTAACAGTAAAAAACCCTTTTTTGCTTATACGAGCCTATAAAGTCATCGTCAGGCCAATTTTAGAATAAAAAATATCCGTTTTTAATCCATATTTAATCACTGACATTAAAAAATTAGAAAATATAAAAAAAAATTTAACTCGAAGGGTATGTAGACAGACACTGCCATATTCCTATAGTAATTATCACGTTTCAAAGCTTTATTTTTAGAGTCTTTAGAGCTGCGTAGACTAAAAGCGGACCTTTGTATGGTTTATAATATAATTAATCATTAAACTTTAGCAATTTTTTTACATATGACAAAGCACCATATTTTATGCGAGGTATTCAAACTTAAATTATCTGAAAAATAGAGATTAGATTGTCGAAAATATAGTTTTTTACAAAGAATTGTCAAAGTTTGGAACATTTTACCTGAATATACTGTAGCGTGGGGCCCCGCCGATTGTCCCAACCCGCGCGGTTATTACGGTCGGTTACCGACGGGCGGCTTATCTGGGTGTTTCCTTTCGTAATTATGTAAAATTGTGTGATTAAGTACCAGTAACGTGTCTATGTAAATGTAAAATGTTGTAATTGTTTCGTAAATATGCCAAATTGTTTTATTTAAGAACGGTAACGTGTTCATATAAATGTAGTAGTAATTGTTCATGTGATGTGTACAAACCCGTATTATGTAAAAATAACAACGGTCCATGTTTTTGTATAATATGGTCATTCCGTACTCCCAGTGCCACATGCATAATGGTGCGGAGTTAGCGTTGAGTGGTGCTGTGTGGTGGCAGTGCGTGTTGCAAATCGTGGTTTCCTGCGTGGGTACCGTTAATTGGTTCGTTAGTCAAGAGCCAATAACCAAGAGAGAGAACATACGCTCATTGGGTGGGAAGCTGGGTTAATTGGTTCTAATTGGTCGTAATCCCTGGGTTTTGGCCCCTTGCAACACCAGTAAAGTTAGCACTCGTTGGTGGTGGTGGTAAAGTAAAAATAAAAAGGGGTTGTAAGGTTTGTAGTTTTCTGCGAGGTTGCGTAAAGGTGTCTGTGCGCGGTTTAAAAAAAAAACTAAAACGTAAAAATAAATGCAAAATCGCCACCGGGTGGTAGTCAATGAAAAAGTGTATATTGAGTTTCGCATCGATTCTCACCACCTGCTACTATTTGTCTCGGCAAATGTCAAGTTGCTATGAACGCTTAATCTTTAATTTTGGAATAAACCATTTTGGTTTGATCAACCAATGGACCGAGCTTGTATTCTCTCCTCGCGGTTTGTGGTTCATGACTACGTATGTATGGAGCAACACGTACCTTCTGGAATTTTACCCCCATCCCGCCCTTGTTGACCCCGACGAGTACCGAATCTGCGAAGACTGCCACCAAGCAGTCATTCTTGAACCACAAATATTTTGGGTTTTGCCACTGCTTCCCTAACTCGGTGACGATTTATAATAACTGTTTTAGAAAAATATATCAAAATTGCTTTAATCAACTGATCTCAAAAATCGTTTAAACATGCCGTTATCTCACTTAAAAAAACTTGTAATCTCCAACCAACTTTTGGGTAACCGTTTAAAAGCGTAAAATGTGTGTAATAAGCGTGTATTTTTTGCTAAAAGTATATTTTTGAAAACGTGCATTTTTTTCGTGTAAAATTTGGTAAAAATGCTAAACAGGTATGTGTTTATATGTAAATTTTGTTTATGTGTTCATGTGTTGTATTTGCAGGTTTTCTGGGTGATTGGGCAGCGAGGTTCACACTATGCCCCCGTTTTAGTATTTCTCTGTTAAATTTTTAATGTAAATCGTAAACCAACCAGTAACCTAACCCCAAAACATTCCCTCGAAGCTTGCAACCTGTGTGTTGTTACTTTTGCCATAAAAATTCGTAAAAGTTTTAAAAGCTAAATTTTGGGTGCTAAAATAATTTTGCAATAGTTTAAAACCGTAAAATATGGGTGCTTGTTTTTAAATAAATAAAATGCTTATAAAAATAGTCTTCGTTGTTGTTCTTGTTGCAATTAGGAGGGGTAAAAATACCTCTGCGGTATTTCTTTAACCGGTTAACTGTGCTCGTGTAAAACAAAAACTTTATTCCCCAAAATACACATAACAAATAGTAAATCATTAATCACAAAATTTCCATGAGTAACCTATTATTTACAATTCACCACTCTGGATATACTGTCAAAAACCAGTTCCATACAAACTTGCCAGGTCAAACAAAAAGGACCCTTGTCAGCATTGTTATCAAAATGGAAGAAAGAAGAAAAAAATGGCCTTAAAAAATTGAAACACTCTGCAACATAAGGTAAGCTAGTTTGATTTTATAATAATTAATATATCTTTAAATTAATTATTTAACAACAAAAATTATCATTTTTGCAACACTAAAAACTTTAAAAATTTGCTATATACATTTAAATAAGCAAATAAATGTTTTAATTTTAAAATAAGTTAAACAAAAATTTTAAATTTTTATTAAAAAATTATGTTGTTTAAATTTCTTTATGTGTCTTTTTGTTTTATAAAAAATGAATGAGACTGGCGACAAAACTTAAACTTTTTGAAGTTTAAAACTTCTCTAAATCTAAAAAAAAATTTAAAAATGCTATCTCACATTACATAACTAATTATTACACATTACTAAAAATTCTTATCCTTATCAACCAAACTTATACAAACAATAAACACAGCACACATTCTTACATACTTTAGGTTAAATAAAACTTTAACTTTATTACAACAAAAACCAAAAAAATTTTTATTTCTTAAAAATTATTTTTATATAAAAAATATATTGTTATAAGTTTTTTTAAACAAGTATTATATGTATAATAAACATCACAATAACCTAAGAAAATTAATTTATCGTAAATTTAGTAATTTATTTAAATAAACACAAAATATGCATTTAAAAACAATAAATAATGTACTTGTCTTTATTATTTTACAATTTCTTGTTTTGTAAAAGTTTGAAGAGAAGAACTAGCTGATGTAAACGGCACTTCTCTTTGGGCTTGTCCAATAACCTATTCTAGTTAAAGTAAAGCGACGAAATAGGTTATTATATTAGTTAGCTTAAGTATAAATTGTTCTCTTAAAACCTTTTAAAAAATGTTTTTAAAAAAAGTTGGTTTGTTTTAAATCTACTAAAAATAAATGTTATTATTTATGTATAAATAAAATAAATAGCTAACTAACTAATAGGTGTTTTCTCTTAACCTGCTTTCTACACCTTTTATGGTGTTTCTGTATTAGCTTACTTTACCCATTTATGGTAGCTATTTGTTAAATTTTCATGTTAAAAATAATTCTGTACCAAATGTAAAACTTATAATACATTTAATTTTTTTTTTAAATTTTTCTGCTTAAGCTCAATTTTTAATTTTTTAATATAATTTTTCAAAAATATATTTTTCAATTATTATATAAATTTCATAATATCGCATTAAAATATAATCTTTTTTAAAAATTTTTTTCATCAATATATTCTTAAGTAACATTACATAACCTTTCCTTTTCTCTTATTGAACAATCTGTGGTCATTTTCATTGATGCGTGACCTTAGTCCGCTCTGAAGATTACTACAGCTTTATACCTTCATACTTTT
>JASAMX010022540.1:0-12500 GCA_030248175.1 Microlaimidae sp. YZB2_3
CATTGTTAGGTACTTCAAACAGGCTATCACATCAACCTTATACCCATAACACAGAAAATTTTAATGTGTATCAATTAACATCTTAGAATGCAAGCATAGTGCTTTAGGCTACTATAAGTATTGACAGTACAATTTATTTTATAAATTAAAAGTGACAGATAAATCATCAGGACATGAAATGTTTTAATTTGACATTCAAAGAAAAAAATTTTCTCCCAAATTAAAAATAAAATGAGTGGGTGGCCTGTTTTCTTATCTCCTTGTTATGGCTATTATTTAAGCATGAGCCCTTTCCAATGGGCAAGATCAATGTTAAAAAATTGTATCTTGGTCACCAATGTAATTTTGTGTATTAGTCTCTGTTACAGTAAATTTAAGTGTTAACCCAATGAGAATTAATTTGACTGTGTCTAATGTTCTCAATTACAAACATTTACTTTCCCTGTCTTTGCTTTTGTTTTTCTGTGTTTCATTATAATAAAATAAATGCATTAAAAAAAAATTGAATCACCATATATATACCAACAAGGGGCAGGGCTGTTTGTCCTTATCTCCTAGCACATTTAAAAGTTGGTCTTAAAAAATTGAGGTGCCCTTTGTGTTTTGTAAATCTAAGACCCCTCCCTCCCTCTCAAAGAAAATTTTAAGTACTTTTTTTACTAAAATTTTCTTTCAAATATTAATTTTTACAGACAAATTTGGTTTTATCTTTTTACTGAAATATTGCTTCTATTCAATAAAATGAGATAATATCAACCAGAAAGGTCATTATTAAACCTTTATGGTTTAAAGTATTTTGCTTTATAAATTGACCTGCTACTCTCATCTAGCAGGGATGAGTGAATAGTTTCATTTTGGTGGTAGGGTGCATTTATACAAAAAAATTTTGGAGGGCTCCTCTCACACTCTTGTGCCACTCCTTACTCTTTTTAAAACCAGACGAAAAGATGGATAAACTAGATAAAGTCACAAGCAGACACTGTCTTTGCTACAACCATCACACCGATGTTTTAGTGAAGAACACTGTTTGATGAAAATCAATATAACAACACATTGGTAAGAGCTGGCATCAAAGGAATTTATAGACCAGTCTCCATACCCCTTAGGCTAGACCCATGAAAACCAAGCATGAGCAGCATTGGAACCCATGTGTGGGTTTTCAGGCACCAATCACATATGAAAAATTCCAGCCAATGTCACAGGTGCAGGGAACAGTTTAGAGGTGAGGGGGAAAGGTACATAAATCAAACAATATGACTATTGTTTGTTTTTCTCTTTGTGTCTCAGAATTATTGACTTAAAAATTATCATGAAATTTCCTGAAGTAACATCACCATCAGGCAACATACAACAGAATGTGAGACACATGATGTATACTATACAAGGTGACCTAGTGAAGTAATGAAAAAATTTTTGGTTTTTGGGGGTCCATTGGGGTAGAGTTAAACTATTCTCTTTAAATTGTGTTAAGTGATTAGCCAGGGGATAAATTTTAAATTCTTTAGGCCCTCCTAACCCCCAAAATTCCCATCTTACTATGAGGTATGCCAAAAGCCACAGGGTGTCAAATCCCAGGCAATGCTTCAAATCAGGAGGGGTCAGTGGGGGTTGCAATCTCCTGAGAAAGACCTCCAGGGCCCCACTGGCTAAATTCAATAAAATTACAGAGGGGGTCAGGGTGGGTCCGGGTGTCCAAAAGCAGAAACAGTTTAAATCATACAAACTTTCATAATGTTTCTTCTATAGCAATAATATGAAATATAATTTATCAAACAAAGCTATATTTAAGTATATAAATAAGGTGTACAAACATATGAATTTGTGTTAAAATTTATGTTTTTGCAAAAAATTTAGTATAAAGATGGAAATTTTCTTAGGGGTCAGATTTCAAAATCAAGGGGTCAGGGCCAGGAGACCCAGAAAAATTGGGGAGGGGGGCGTGTTTCTTTTTTAAGGGGCTAAAATTCAGGCCAGGTGGGGGTCAAATCCCAAATCCCACTCCTCCTGTCAGTCCTAATCCACTGCCACCACCACCCCACTATTCTTCTTCTGTTCCTTACCCAGCCCAGGTGCCTTGCTCCCCACGATGTCTGCCATCTGAGTGTTCAAAACCTCCCAGTCTCGTGTCACTCAGAACTCCTGGGGTTCCCACTCCTAGGATCAACTCCTATTTTTATGCCATTTACCTGGGTAAATACCCCCCTAGCTCTTTAGAGTTGTTATGTATGTTTATTATGCCAACATTAAAGAAATTTTCAATTATTTTCTTAAATTGTTTGTGTTAACTTCTGTGAATCAATCTTTTTTCTGTGATGAATAATAAAGCTGTTTCATTCCATGTGCAACTGATAGCCATGCAAAAATCTAGCTCAAATATTATTTCTATTGCTGCATATATTTCACCTCCTAGTTTATAATAGTGTTTAAACTGCCAAATTATTGAATATGTTTAAAATGTGCCAGAATTTTTTTGGGTATTTTTATTTGTGTGGGAGGGATAGCCCGTTTATATTCTGGTTTACTGTGTATGTTGGATCATATAGTCTCCAGAAAATTTAAGTAAGAATGGCAAATAAAGAACCTGGATCCAGCAGGGTGTGTATTTTCTTTCTAAATCCAGATTTCTGGAATAAAGACACATCTAAAGCTATTTTGTATCATTAAATTGGGGATCAATTCGCTCTATCAAGAACAATATATACAAAAACTGTTCAAATTTCTTGTCAATTATCCTGGGAAAATTGATACAGTCCTCAAAAATGAATTAATTTATAGACAATTCACATCCCCAAAACTTCACAATATTTCTGCTACAACTGATCTAAGACTATTAAAATTTAAAATAAAAAATGATGGGTATTGGACAATCTCTATTAGTCGGTTTGTGAATGAGTTCCTCAGCAGACCTGCACCTGCCTGGATTTTATTGTGGGAGCAATTTCAAAACGGTGGGGGGGGGACATGGTGAGGTTTTATGGTAGGGTTAACCAAAGGACATGGATGGGTTAACTCCCTAAAATCTGAGGGGATCAACTTCCCCTGGCCACTAGTGGGGGAGAAAGCAAGACCCTACCTCATTTTAAAAAATGAAAGAAAATAAAAATGTCCTAAACCTATTTCTAGATGCCTCAAACTGTTTAAAAGGCTCAAAATGGTTTCAAGCAATAAATAAGCTAAAAAAGCAAAGTATGGCTTCAGACTGAAAATTAGTGTTTTTTAACCTATTTTCCAAATCCAACAACATGGCATTTTGCGTTTCCCTATTTCAACCCTCTTTACTAATTTGTGTTCAACCCCACTCTGCACCAACTTTTCCATGTTATGGACAAACCAGGCAGGGAAAGAAAAATGAGCAAGAGCAAAAAGGAACAAAATAAATAAATAAATAATTCAAAATGGTTTTAAAATACATTAGGGATAGCCAAAAACTGGATAAATTAGCCAGATTACCACTTAAACGCTATCACAAATAGCCAGCGGTAGTGCTCCTGAAGCTGCGGAAGCAACTAAACCCACCATTCTTATCAAAAGCAAAAGATTTCACTCCAGCGTCACAGGTAGTAGCCGACTGTCATAATAGTGAATTAAATCGGTTACACAGGAGGTTAAAGCCAAGTGGGACGAAGACTATATTGATATTAAAGGGAAGCGGTTTATATGACGAGAGGAGCAGTTTATTTAAAAACCAACAACAGTTGATGATGGATAGTGGCACAAGATTCACAAACCTTGTCGGGAGCCATAGGAGCTGCTGATCGAATTGATGCAGTTGTAGAACATCAAACCGGACCCATATGTTGAAGCTACAAAAAAATTTAACGGAGATCGTAGCTAAAACTCAAATTTTTCAACTCGTTAGAGTTAACTTTTTAATCAAAAAGAGGATATATTAATAAGTATCTTAAGTTTTAGCAGATGAAGCACAATGTAAAACTAACCAAGACCATACATCGAATTGCTTAGGTGGGCGGGCAGGGAGGGGTTGTGGGACTATCTCCTAAAATTTTGAAATTGCTGACACCCCCCCCCCAAATTCGCCTCCCGGAGAAAAATTTTTAAGTGTTATAAAACGACTAAAAAAAAATTTTCCGCGCTTCGCGCGGAGAGTTAATTGTTAATTGATAAATTTATCTTAGTTTTTCGATTACAAATCGATTATCCCGTTCAGTAGTTAAGGTATACAGTTTAATAAAACTACTATAAACACTATTATCCTTTAATTAACGTTTTAAACGCATGTTTTAAATGTGTAGGTATAAGAAACCTTAAATTTTGTAATAAGTATCATCTGGAATTAAAATTTCAAGTGTATTTTAGCGCCTTAAATTAAAAATTTTCTCCCCCGGGGGCATTCTGCCCCCCGGACCCCCCTGACAAGGGGTTCCGGCCGTTGACCCCGCTGGGAGGCTCTCGCCTCCCAGACCCCCCATATCTGGGGGGGCTGCCGCCCCCCAGACCCCCTAGGGTTAGTAGGGCCCCCAGACCGCCCCCCAAAATGAAATCCTGGGCACGCCACTGCAAAAGGGGGGTCTGTCTAACCCCAAATTTTTCCCTTTGCCGACCTAAAAGAGGTGTCTAGACCCCCCCTGGCTACGCCCATGTATGTATATAATCTTTAATTAAATATAAGATTATGGATTAAAAAGTTTGTGATACTTGACTTTATAATCAAGACAATAATATTATTATTCTATTATTACGTAATTATTAAAAAAACTATGATTTCTAATCTAATTATAAGAATATATAAACACATTATTAATAAAAGAATTAAAAAATAAAATTTGTAAGTTGCAATAAGGTCTTATTTCAATTTTACACAGTTTTAAAGCATTTATAAGCTTGTTTTACGTTTTTTTACGCGTTTTAAGCCCATTTTAAGGCAGCGCGGAAATATTGGGTACACCCCCCCCTCAAAATTTGGGTCTTGCCGGACACCCCCCCCCTAAAATTTGACCCCCCCCCCCCCCAAAAACTATTTAGGAGGCTTGTTCGGCATAAATTTTTTTAAGAATGATTTTATTTTTCCAAATCTGAATTTTGAAGGAAAAATCTAAAGTCAAAAACCCTTTTATTGCAATTTTGAAGTTTTTATTGCTTAAAAATTATGCACAAAAACTTAAGTTTGGCGGGCGTTGTCATTTCAAAGACCCCATTTCCAAAATTGGGGGCGGCCCATAGGGGGGTTAAACCCCCCTAGTCAGATTTTGGGGTGGGGGGGTTAACCATAGGTGGGCAGCCTCTCGGATTTTGGGGGGTATAGGGGGGGATCAAATTTTAGGGGGGAGGGGTGTCCGGCAAGACCCAAATTTTGAGGGGGGGGGGTGTACCCAATATTTCCGCGCTGCCTTAAAATGGGCTTAAAACGCGTAAAAAAACGTAAAACAAGCTTATAAATGCTTTAAAACTGTGTAAAATTGAAATAAGACCTTATTGCAACTTACAAATTTTATTTTTTAATTCTTTTATTAATAATGTGTTTATATATTCTTATAATTAGATTAGAAATCATAGTTTTTTTTTAATAATTACGTAATAATAGAATAATAATATTATTGTCTTGATTATAAAGTCAAGTATCACAAACTTTTTAATCCATAATCTTATATTTAATTAAAGATTATATACATACATGGGCGTAGCCAGGGGGGGGGGTCTAGACACCTCTTTTAGGTCGGCAAAGGGAAAAATTTGGGGTTAGACAGACCCCCCCCCCTTTTGCAGTGGCGTGCCCAGGATTTCATTTCGGGGGGGGCGGTCTGGGGGCCCTACTAACCCTGAAGGGGGGTCTGGGGGCGGCAGCCCCCCAGATATGGGGGGGTCTGGGGGGCGAGAGCCCCCCAGCGGGGTCAAGGGGCGGAGCCCCTTGTCAGGGGGGTCCGGGGGGCAGAATGCCCCCCCGGGGGAGAAAATTTTTAATTTAAGGCGCTAAAATACACTTGAAATTTTAATTCCAGATGATACTTATTACAAAATTTAAGGTTTCTTATACCTACACATTTAAAACATGCGTTTAAAACGTTAATTAAAGGATAATAGTGTTTATAGTAGTTTTATTAAACTGTATACCTTAACTACTGAACGGGATAATCGATTTGTAATCGAAAAACTAAGATAAATTTATCAATTAACAATTAACTCTCCGCGCGAAGCGCGGAAAATTTTTTTTAGTCGTTTTATAACACTTAAAAATTTTTCTCCGGGAGGCGAATTTTGCGTCGATGGTGTGTAAACAGAAGAAGGCACAAGATCTCCAAGGGAATAATTCTCAGCGCATTCACGGTAGACTGTGCTCACCCTTTACTTTCGCGCCGCTTTATTTTAGAAGCATCGTATACCGTCCGTTTTGCACGGCACCACTCAGTTTTCGCTGCAAAAAGAGGGGTAGGTGACAGGTTTTTGTATGCTTTTTAAAGAATTATGACAAAAATATTCACAAAAATTTCGTTATTTAATAGGTACAACTACAATTTATGATAAAAACAAAATTTTGAGTTTACAAAGAACAGTTTTTTACCGTACCTTATACCTGTATATTTTCAGTTAATATATGAATATATTTTTATCCCAATTTAAACGAGAGTAAATAATTTTTGTTATTTAAAATATAAAACAATAAATGAAAATGGGTGTAGTGGAAGTCCACCTTCCCGTAATCTCGAATTCGGGCCCCTCAAAAAAACTGAAAATCTTATTCTTTTAGAAATTAAAATCTAATCCATCCTCGATAAAATTTTAAGTACTTTTTTATATTAGATTTAATTTCTAAAGGGGTGTCAGGGTCTTAGATTTTTGAAAGAGGGTGAAATTCCGAGATTACGGGAGGTGGACTTCACCCTACCGCCTACCCCATTTCTTCATTTACACATATTCAAAATAACAAAAATTCTTCTTACGTTTAAACTGGGATCGGAATATATCCAGATATCAACTGAAAATATCCGGTATAAGGTACATAAAAAACTACTTCTTTGTTCGAAGTTTCAAAATTTTGTTTTTATAGTAAATTATCATTGTACTATTAAATAACAAAAATTTTTGTGAATATTTTTGTCATAATTCTTTAAAAAGCATACAAATATCTCACCTATTTACCCTGTTGGTGCAGCAAAAAACTTTTGAATCAAAATAGTGCATATTGCAAACGGACGGTTTTAACAATGCTTCCTAAAATAAAGCAGCACAAAAGTAAAGGGTCGCACGCAGTCATAAAACCGAATGCCCGCTAAATTCCTCCCTTCAAAAATCTTTGTGAATAAATAATTCTCTTCTGTTACAGCACCATCAACTCGCATACTGCAGTGATTCATTTGTCCGAACTACGCGTCTCCGTTGCGTCCAGGTTTTTGGTCGGCGTAGAAGTATCGCTCCAATAGTTCGTAGACTGCGTTCGTGATGCCCCAGGTGATAAGCGACCTGGAGAAGTTTAGATGGATGCCGCGAAAAAGAAGTCGGGCGCTGCCGTTCCTTTCCTCCAGTATCACCACCAGCGTTCGCAGGGGGGAGTGAAAAGGTCCGCCCAGATGAGTTTGCATCCTTGCCTTCACCACGTTGACCGGGTAGAAGATGGTGGACAGACAGGCGCCCAGGATAGCTCCGCTGAGGAAGTTGGCCGCGAACATCCTGACGTCGTCCGCCAAGGGTGACCCGCAACCGGTCCGATCTCCAGGGCCGGGTCGTTCAGAATCCTTGTTTTCTGCATTTTCTTCTCCCCCGGGATTCAATGTGGAGGGTTCGTCTCGGCGGGAAAATAAGGATTTCAACGGGTCCCGCAGGGAAAAGAAGAGCACATTGCTGGGCCCGTTGCGAATCAGGATCACCGTGAGACCCCGGTAATACTCCCGGTAGCCGCCGTAGCGTTTCAATTTTCTAACGGCGCAGCGATAATGTTATCTTACAGCTCACGGTTGCGAACAAAATGTCAGTAGCAGGATTTAAGGAAAGATTGCTTGAGAAAAGTTTAAACTTAGGCAATTAAAAGCGTTGAGTAGGCTATTCCAAAGAAACCTTTATTTTTATTTTCAACGTTTATTGGGGCGGCACTATGAAACCACAAAATTATTAATTTTACAAAAGCCTGTTGCTGTGTTGCTACAGTTAAGTAGGGGGAGAATTTGACGGGGGGATTTTACATCCCACCCAAAAACAATTCAAAATTGCCGCATGAACTAATACCACTTATATTTGGAGGCATAGGTGGGCGGGCAGGGGGAGGGGGTTGGGGGGGGTTATACCCCCCCAAAATTTCGGATATTGCTGACCCCCCCCCCCCCCTCTAAATTCAAAATTCGCCTCCTGGAGAAAAATTTTTAAGTGTTATAAAACGACTAAAAAAAATTTTCCGCGCTTCGCGCGGAGAGTTAATTGTTAATTGACAGTTTATCTTAGTTTTTCGATTACAAATCGATTATCCCGTTTAGTAATTAAGGTATACGGTTTAATAAAACTACTATAAACACTATTATCCTTTAATTAACGTTTTAAACACATGTTTTAAATGTGTAGGTTGGTATAAGAAACCTTAAATTTTGTAAGAAGTATCATCTGAATTAAAATTTCAAAGTGTATTTTAGCGCCTTAAATTAAAAATTTTTCCCCGGGGGGCATTCTGTCCCCCGGGACCCCCCTACAAGGGGCTCCGCCCCTCTTACTGCTGGGGGGCTCTGGCCCCCAACCCTCATTTCTGGGGGGGCTGCCGCCCCCCAGACCCCCTTCAGGGTCAAGTAAGGCCCTCAGACCGCCCCCCCAAAATAAAATTCTGGGCATGCCACTGCAAAAAAGGGGGTCTGTTTTACACCTAAATTTTTCCCTTTGCCGACCTAAAAGAGGTGTCTAGACCCACCTGGCTACGCCCATGTATGTATATAATCTTTAATTAAATATAAGATTATGGATTAAAAAGTTTGTGATACTTGACTTTATAATCAAGACAATAATATTATTCTATTATTACGTAATTATTAAAAAAAAAACTATGATTTCTAATCTAATTATAAGAATATATAAACACATTATTAATAAAAGAATTAAAAAATACAATTTGTAAGTTGCAATAAGGTCTTATTTCATTTTTACAACAGTTTTAAAGCATTTATAAGCTTGTTTTACGTTTTTTACGCTTTAAGCCCATTTTAAGGCAGCGCGGAAATATTGGGTACAACCCTCCTCAAATTTGGGTCTTGCCGGAGACCCCCCCCCCCCTAAAATTTGACCCCCCCTATACCCCCCCCCCCAAAATCCGAGAGGCTGCCTATCCACGTCATTTTGTCAAAAATTTTTTGCAAACTAAATTTTTTCCAAAAGGTATTTTAAATAAAAAAAAGTCCAAAAAAATGCAGCTAGAGTAGTTTAAAATGTGTTTCAAGCTTAAATAAGTTTCAAATCGCTTATTTAAGGGGCGGAGCTCCGGAGCTTCCTAAGCTTTAAATGGCCGAAGCTTCGGAGCATAACATTTAAGGGTAGGAACATCACTACTAAAGATATTTTTAGGAAAAAAAATTTTTATGCGATTGGGGTAGGAATAAGTTTTCACAAAAAATCATCATAGTCAAAGACAAAAAAGGTTTACTTTGAACTGCACTTTTAAGCCAAAAATGAATATAAAACATAAAAGTGAAGTGAAAGCTTATTGATTAATTTTTTAAATAATAGAATTTTATTATAGTTGGCAAATATTATCAAAGCTAAAATGGCGGTTTTTTGATTTATGAATTGTACGTCAGCTACGTTCCAATGTCCAATCCCTCCATACCTTAATAACCAACCTTAAAAAAAAGATGTTTTCTGTTATCAAGATAGTACGGTCTTTTGATTCAGCAAAAAAAATATTCTGCTGAAGTTTCCATGCGGTGGAGACCTTAAATGAGTAATCAAAAAATAATGGCATGGATGGAATAATTAATTAACAAAGCTACGTTTACAACTTTAACTGATAGCCAAGACTTCAAACTACACACTAAAAATACCAGGTTGCGCTGCACACTAAAAATAAAAAAAACTATTAAAACAATGCATGTACCCTCTTAGATTTTTGTAACCAGTTTAAATTTTTTTAAAGATTTTATCACAGTTATCTTTTGTGAAAAGGACTAAAATATAAATTATTTGGTTGCATCACAGATTTGGCAAGACTAATAATACAAGCCTAATTAATTATGTAAATTAGTGATATTTGTCAAAAATTTGCATATTATTTGGACTAGACTAGTTAGCTATCTAGTCCAAGAAAATTATCTAGTCTAGTCTAGTCCGGCGAAAATCAAAATTATCTATTCCTAGTCTAGTACTAGATATATTTTTGCTAGTACTAGTTAACACTAAGTAGTTCTAGTACTACTTTTGTCACTAATACATACTAACCAAAAAAAATTTGATTGGCTATTTCTTAAAGGTCATGTCCCTAAAGGCTGGTTAATACTTATGTAAAAACGTCCTTTGGAAAAAGTCCAAAGGACAAACACAGCGTATAAACGTATGTAAAAACGTTCTTTGGACAAAGTTCAAAGGACGTTTTTACATAGGTATGAACCAGCCTTTAAAGTATTTAAAATATATTTAAAAAAACGTGATAGAAAAGTGAGAGAAATGATTTGTAACAAAAAATGATTAAAATCCAAAAAAACTGCACTTTTAATACATTTTTTGGTAAAGTTTTAAAGATTTTTGTTTAAAATTATCTCTTTAAAGAGCGTTCTTACATAAAAATGATTTCTCTCATATTTTTAATGATTTTCGGTGGAAATAAATTTTCGTTAAAATGTTTTGAATGTATCTGTCTATATTTGTAAAAAAGTGATGAACTCAGGATAATTTTGTTTAAAATTTCGTTTAAGATATTTTTTGTAATATTTTCTGTTAAGTTATGACGAGTTAGATTATACAAACTTTATTGATAAAACACCTCATAGAAAAAATCATTATTTTAACACATAAAAGAATTACGAAAACATTAAGTTTGTTAATAATTAATTCCAAAACACACACATATGTATATAAAAATAAGTTATATAATTTTATAGTCATATGTCTATACCCGTTAAACTTACTAAAATTAGGCAAAATAACTAAAAAAACACCTAGTCACACTACAAACTAAGTTTCGTGAAATTTGTCACGATATAAAATATTATTAGAAATGTCACAGGTTTGTTTCTTATTATTTGCGTGATCAAAACTTCTTATTCAAGTTTTCAATTAATTTCTATATTAAAAAGAAGCCTACAAAAAGAAATAAAATGAATATAGACCTAAGCCTTTAAACATAATATTCATATGGATACGTTTTCGAATGAACACACGTATGCTAGTTTTGTTAACTCTTTGATTAGGAATAAAAACTTTGTAAATGCGTAAAAGCTTTAAAAATCTAAGAGACGATTTTTAAAATAATAAACTAGAAATCAATATTTTTGAAAATTCAGTAAAGAACACAAGTGATTGTTTAAGTAGAAAAATGAAATAAAATAACAAAAATTAATACTGGGGTTTATAAAATTTCATAAAACTCAGGACACACTTTACCAAAGGACAGAAACAAAAATTTTTATTTTAGACAATTTTTAAATTTAAAAAAATTATGCTTTTTCTTTTGGTCAAAATGTCAAAAATACAAAGAAACTCCCAAAAAACTCCTTTAAAACGCCCAAAATTTAAGTCTGGTTTGTGCCTTGACTTTGGACATTTTTGATTTAGACAAAGTATGAATCAGGCATAAAAATTTACGGTTGCTTGTTTTTGGGAAAATAACCACACAAATCAAAACAATTTAGCGCCACTTATATAAAATAATCAGTTTATAAAATCACAATTCAGAAAAATTAGAGGTTGAATAAAGATTAGTTGATATAAGTGGCGCTGAATTAATTTGAATTGATCGGTTACTTACAGGGTTATCTTATTTTCATTTTCTTAATAATTAAACCAAAAATATATAATACTATATATAATTATAGAGTATTATGTATTTTAATTAAACCAGCTACGTCTGTTTTTCTATTAGTGAATTGAAATGCTCAAGTTAGTGTTTTTTCCTGTTTTTCTTATTTGTTGGTTTTTTTGTTATTTCATAACACAAGTTTGGTTTTATCAAATTCATTAAATATATAAGACAAAAAATATATCAAGTAACCGTAATGAGAAAAAGTCTCTCGTTCTATGATTTTCAGCATAAGAAAGCTAGCAAAAAATAAAAGTCACGAAAGGATTTAGTCACATGGTGCTTTTTGAACATTCTTATTCAGTTACAAGTAAACAACAACATATTTCACAGTCCTTTTTTTAAAAAAAGTTGAGCATCATTAGCGCCAAAGGTTAGGATAGTCAGGTTATTTTTGTTCGCATAGAAATTATTCATAAAAAAACAATTATTAGCCGCTGGAAAACATAGGAAGTTCATACAATATAAATATAGTTTAACACAATTATACCATTAAAAATCTTTAAAAAATAGGGAAAACGCAATATAAAAACAGATTTCTTTAGTGAAGGAATTAAGTTCCGTA
>JASAMX010022540.1:15000-23590 GCA_030248175.1 Microlaimidae sp. YZB2_3
TAACCGTCGTGATTCTCCATAAATACATTATCAGAAGAGGAACGATCTGGTACAGTCCTTAAATGACCGTAGTCCTGTGGCGGGGATATATATGGAGGGAGGGGGGGGGGGGGCGAGGGGGGGGGGGGTAAACAAGGAAGGGGGTTACCCGTATCTTTGGCTGGCTAAATCTGCCATTTTGGAAAGACCGCCCTTTTAATTTTTTGGAATTTTCAGCTTTAAAAATTTATTGGATTCCAATAATACGCCAAACAACATTTTTTATCTATGGTGTTACAACAATTTTCAGACATAAGGATTTATGTAGCAAAAAAAATAAAAAAAATTGCTGAAATAAAGATTGAGTGGGAAGGAGTGGGGCGAGGGGGGGGGGTAGAAAATTAAAAATTAATTTTTAAAAAGCAGCCAATTGTTCAAGAATCCTGATTAGAGATATTTGCGCATTGATCCTTTTCGTTAAAAAGCTAGAAAAGCTCAAACTCAATTTTTTCTCCAAACTTTCCAATCCCTTTTAAAAAAATCAGAAAGAAGGTTTTTATATATAAATATTTTGGGCTGATTAAAGAAAGAACACTTTGCAATGCTTATATTTAAGACATGTAACAGCTGAAATTCTTGAAACAGATCTATTATTGTTTTTGGTAGTTTAAGTTTAAAAAAATAAATTAAAAGCATGTAATATACGAAATATTTTTATTTCGCGGCGGAGGAATCGCTGACCCAAATTTAACTAATTTATTTAGTTATTTATCTCGCATAAAAAACGATTCACAAGGCCGATGTTACTCGGGATTAACTGCGCAACCAAATACTCCACATAAAAATATTAACAAACATCAATATTATCACAAGGTAGCGCGTCTCAGTCGGGACTCGATCCGACCATCAGTATGCAAGACGTCCGTTTTGCCACTGCGCCACAACATCGACTAACTACGGTAGTTAGGTCTATGGATGTTTTTAAATATTATATTGAAAAACGATCTTAAAAGGAAACAAGTCACTGCCTTGAACAGCGTAGACACAATTCAAAATATTTTTAATAGGTTTGGATAAAACATTAGGTACCCAAAGAAGTTGTCGAGATCTTAGTTGTTTCACAAACTGCAATTTTGCGCAGATAATGGTGTATTAAATTGTTAGCATGGTTGTTTATTTCGTAGAATTGCATAGCAAAGCTTATAGCAATTTTTTACTTGTGTCTATTAGCATTGATCAACATGCTGCTGTTTATCGTTGTAAATTTTGCCAAACTCTTGTTTATTACAGTTTCGATGCCCAAAGCTCATAAAAACTTTTTATACACACATAGGCAGACAATTTAAAAATCGTTGCGGCCAAATTAATTTTGCACATTATTTTTAAAAATACCCGAGAGGTATACAAACTTTGTTTGGAAGAATTTGCGAAATTTGAACTTCCAAGTGTTGGTAAAGAGGAAAATACACAAACACTCGTTGTTAAAATTAAAACTCAGATTAAAATTTAAAATAATAGTCACATAATTCCATCTGCTCATGACGCAAAACATTGTAACGAATTTTTTGCGAACTTTTTTCTTTTTTGTTAAATCACAGCACTAATATTAATTCTTGTAAAATAATATCGGAAAAATGTGATATGTTATGTTTAAAACTGCGTGAAAACAGTTTTAAATTATATTGCATAGTAAAAGGATTAAATAAATAAATTTAGTAGATAAAGAATTTCGATCGCTTGATTGTGTTTTTTTACTAATTTATTTACCGGTGATTTTTTTTCTTCAAAATACTGTTTATTAATTGACCTCTTTGATTTTACTTGATTATCAAATATCAATTTCAATCGATTTATTTTTTTTTTAAATTTTGTTTTGGTGTAAATCTTTTCGCTGCACTATAAAATATATAATTTTTCGCATAACGGTAACGATGTACTTTTACCACGCTTGGCTCGATAGTAGTAATTAACCTTTTTTGAACTTACAAAGAAACTGGATTATTATTCAATTTTACAGTAAATACTTATTATACGGCTAGATTTAACTTGTTTCACAGTTCTGAGTCTGTGTTAAAAAAAACATTTAAAATATTTTTTCATTCGTTAGTTCTATCTAAACTCAAAGGCACCTAAAAAGCGACAGAGCGGTCGCAACAGCCACCGCGAAAAAACAATAACGGAAGTGCCTTTTGTATTTTGAATTAATTTTATCATGCGGCCTGAAGTCGTGAAAAATACAACTAGAGTGACATTGAATGTTTTGATTTTGTTTTAATTTAAACGTAGAGAACTAAGTCAGTTTATTTTATAATTTACATAAGATTGGTCAAAATCTTATACAAAATCGAATAGTCATTCTATTATGATTATATTAATATAAAAATATAGGTAAAAACATATATTATGACAGAAAGTATTTTTTTATGCTTTTCTAATCTCTTTCTGCACAATAAATAACGTTTTTAGACATAGATTGGTATATTTTTATTTTTTTTATTTTAACCCTTTCAAGTATTTGAAAATGGTTTTAAATTGAACTGCTGGCATTAATTTAACAAAATTCAGTGTTTAAGTAATGTCGCTTCCTGGTGGCATTTGAGTTTAGTTGCGTCAAAAAAAAAATCGAGGCTCCCTGATTGGGGGGTTTTCAAGCTGTATAAAAAACTTTGAGCTGACAGAAATTTTTGGAAAATTGGAACAATGGGACCTAGAAGTGTAGATTTGGGCTTAGCCCAGTTTTATTTTTAGAATTATACAGTTTTTACTTCTGATTTCAAGTACGACTTACGGCTCCAAGTTTTTTGTATTTTTGGCCCCAAGTTATAGCTCAAAGTTCTCTCGGCTCCATCGAGCATAAATCAGCTCAATCTATTTTCTATCCCGCGTTGTATCCTCACAAGACACATCCCCCTTCGCTAAGCTCCATCAAAGTCCAAAATTGAAAAAATCAATAAAACACCATGTTAATATATGTTCAAAGTCTCGAAAGTAAAATTTAAAAAATTAGGTGCGCGTTTTTGAACATGCATCTGAAAGTTAGGCATAAATCCGTAAAAAATTTTCATAGAATTATCGAAATACTTAAAATACATGTAGCAATTAATTCTTTTGTTCGCAAAAGTAATCATGTAATTTGCGCAGTATCGAGGTTTTTTTTACAAATGAAACTATCATTTTATTTGGTGGTGTTATTAGAATATTATATTTTATTTATTGCTAGTTGTATCAAAAATATATAATATACCGAAAAATGTGCAACTCCTATATAAAAAAGTACAGAAAAGGCCTAAGAGCCTCCAACCCCCCCCCCCAGCACCACGGCGAAAGCGAACAGGCGCCCCCCCCCGCGGGCCGCACAACCCGCACACGCCGGCCCACCAAACCCCCCCCCGCCCCAACACGTTGTATTTTGCAGTCTTAATCACGAAAAACAAAAAGTTCTAATAACACCACTGTGTTGTTCGTTTAAATACACATAAAATGATAGTTTGGTTTTTAAAATCACCTCAATATTACACAAGTTATGACTACTTTTGCGAACAAAAGATTAATTGCAACATGTTTTTTCAGTAGGGTATCTGACTTAATTTCGACCACACCTTAATTTCGGCCACCAATTTAGGGTGTTAGAAAATTGGCTTATTGTTAAAACACAAAAAATAGCACAAAAATAACTGGATGAATGTTGAATAAAGTGTTTTTGCAAAATTTCTTTATGTGTGTTTTTTTTATTATCAACATTTTCATACAAAAAGTGAATTTTTTGTGATTTTCTGGATTTTTGCTTTGTGTTTAAACTGCATCACATTTAGAACGAAGCACTATATTATAACCTTAAAAAAACTTCTATTTAAGGCTCAAAATTGCTAATTTTCATGTTTTGATTTTTTTAAAAATCATTTTGCACTACGTTAAACTAACTGCGCATTTTAAGATTCCGTTAATTTCGGCCACCTTAAAATTCACGTAAAAGAACCTGTTTAACACGATTTGCACCATCTTATGTACGGGTGGTTTACTAGGTTGTATTAATTTATGAATAGACCGGAACGAATTTCTTAAAAATAATATAGAAACAACATTAAAAAAGTCAGGGGTGATATGCTGAAAGTTTAATCCGTCTTAAAATTAATTTGAGATTAGCGATTGTCGACACACAGTAAACATACTAGCAGTATTGATTAGATAATATAGTTTAACGAATTTAATCTAAGATTAGGTTTAACCTCAGATTAAATCGTCACTAACTTGAGATTAAATTGTTATTTTATGTAAATTTTTAAACCACCTCTGGAGGTGAATTAAAAAGTTGCGGGTTTTTTGGGCTAATCTCGGATTAGTGACGATATAATTTGAGATTAAGTATATTAACTTCTTTAACGTTGATTATTCAATCAATACTGTAGTATGTTTACTGTGTGTCGACAATCGCTAATGTCAGATTAACTTTAAGTCGGATTAAACCTTTAGCATACCACCCTAGGTTATTTTCTTGGCGGGGGGATGCAGTCCTATAGTGAATATAGTAAATATCAATGCAATAGGGTTTCCCCACCCAAACCACCACTTTCCACAATATAGAGTGCCAATGCTTCAAAAAGTTGTGAAAGTAAATTAAAACACAATAAAAATGTCAGGTTATTTCCTTTGACGGAGGGATGCATTTATAAGAATTCCGTAGTGTTCATCTATGCGAGCTGAAATAATTCAACTCGCAATTGACTAGGTTTCAACTATCAATAAACCAGCATAGCATTTTCTCAAAGATTATTGTAATGCATTAAAAAAACTCAGGTTATTTCTCTGGCGGAGGAATGCAGAAATGAAACCTCAAAGATAGGCAAGGGTTGGTGAAATTATACCACTCCTTAACTTTTTAACGTGTTGTTTATCCTTAAAGTTGATAATTTTGGGTTATGTAATCGTTTTTTGTATTTTAGGCTTTTGTTTTGGTTTTTTTAAACCTAAAAGGTGGTCGAAAGTAAGGCGAATTTTGTTTTTTGTTATTTTTAGGCTAAAAATATAAAAAAACTCAATAGAGCGGAATAAAATTTTTACCAGGCTTCTTCTAAAATTGGCTGGCTGTAACAAAAGCCATTTTATGTTGAAATGTTTTTTTACACCAAAAAAAAATTCAACAGAAAACCACGTGTAATTAAAACTTGTGTTTTTTGAGGTTTTGACATAATTATTTAAAGTCTTGCTAATAGCTATAAAAGTTTGCAAACGAGTAAAAATTAAGTTATATGTACCAAGAACAATACATAAGGATAAATTTGCAACTTTTAAGAATATTTGTCGTACATTTTAGCAATGGTTATAGCCAGTTTTTTAAGGTGGCCAAAGTTAATAGCCCGCGCCGTTACTTCGGTCATACTATAAAAAAATTTAAACCTCAACTGATATTTAAGTGTAATAGAATTTTTTTAATTTTGCACTGGAATAATAAAAATAGCTGTCTTTTGATTTTTAGACCAAATCCTGGTTCGATTAGAAGAGCAAGAAAAAAATTATCCAAAAAAAAATAAAAAAAGTGGTCGAAATTAAGTCTGTTACCATATTTTGTTAATTTTCTATAAGGTTTTTTAAATTACTAATTTTTTTTAATTAGTAGGCGCACTTTTCAAAAATGAGCAAATAAATTTTAATATTTTTTGAGACCCAAGACACACATTAACGTAGTATTTTATTCATTTATTACTATTTTTGCGGGTGGAGCTTAGTTAAGGGGGATGTTTCTATACTCAGGCAGGGCTCTGCAAGTGGTATTTTGCAAGTGGTATTTTTCGCACGAAGTGTAGTGGAGCACGTAAACGATAAACTGATAGCCAAAAAACAAAACTTTACAAAAAGAAAGCATTTACAAGAAAATGTAAGCGGTTTAACTAGAATCCTCTTATTAGGAATGGCCCTAATTAGGGCACTAAAGGTGTCTGGGGAGTGTATAAAGTCACATATATTTTTTTAATTTTATGTTATGTATTTTTGATAATACAACTAATTAAGCTTTTATTTTTGGCACCAAGTGTAATGGAACCCGTAAGCGATAAACTGAAAGCCGAAAAAAAAAATTAAAAAAGCCAAGAGCTGGTTATAAAAATTTGCTTAATTTTAGAAAAATTTCAATGTTAAAGTCTCAAATACCGAATTTACGGCATCCGCTTCACAATTTTTAGCTCCTTAATTTAGTTCCAAGTTTTCTTAGATAAGGTTTATTTTTTAAAGATTCTCCAATTTTTTGGGAATGTTCTGGTGTTTTTTCTTAAATGTTTTTTTTAAACTTTCTTAAATGTTTTTTTCTTAAATTTTTCTTAAATCTTTCTTTTTTTCTTTTTTTTGATGGCATTTAAAAAGCCTTTTATTTGCTTCAAATAAATAACAGGTTAAAAAACTACTGTATAATGAATTTAAAAGGTCAAAATATTATTTGACGTTGTAGTTCCAATTCAAAAGCTTAACAGAATTAACATTTTGTGTGCACTGCAGATGTCAATTCATGAATCTTTAAATTCGAACTAGACTTTAAAATTTTTTGACCGGTCATAAACAACATTTTGCTTCTTTAAAGATGCGATACGGATTCAAACCTTTTGTATTGGATTTTTAATGAATTTTTGTAAAAACCTTACCCCTGGCCCCAATAGCACACAAAAAATTTTTTATCAGAATATTTACATTGGTTCAGGAAATATGACCCCCTAAAAACGAAAACTGAAAATATGGCCTGTCGGCCTGATCCCAAAACTCCCAAGAAAATAGTCGGGTTGGCCAAGCCGAGCTGTTTTTATCTTAGCCTAAAATTAAATTTAAGCAATATATAAAAAAATAATATTATAAGTTTTATATTAGTTTTTTAAAGATATTTTCAAAGACCTATTTGAATCGTTTTAAAAATGAAAGATCTTCACAGTTTACGAGTATGCTTTACTTTGGTGACTTTGCTTCAACTCGTGCTCGGCAAACCCCAGAACTGGTCGGCAAATAATTCAGCTCGACACGATAAGCTAAAAATAAACGGCGGAACTCTGGCGAAAAATTCCAGATCTCAACTGAAGATAGCGGGTGTTTTTATGTGCGGTCGACAGCCGGTACCGAATGTCAGAATCAGTTTATTGTATTACGATCAAGATACGCAAAGTAAAATGCATTTATATTTATACCTACGGTCAAGATGGCAAAAGTAAAGCACATTTATGTTTGTGCGTTTACGATCAAGACACGCGAAGTAAAGCACATTAATATTTATGCCTACGGTAAAAATAGCGAAAGTAAAGTATATTTGTATTTGAGCGTTTAGGATGAACACACGTAAAGTAAATTGCATTTATATTTATGTTTACGGTCAACACAGCGAAAGAATAGTATATTTATATTTGAGTGTTTGCAATTATAATACGCAAACTATAGTTCAATTATTCGAAGTATTTTGCACTGTTAGTATGGCTTTGAGCAAATTAAAAACTGTATTCTATGCTAACAGTGCAAAATACTTCGAATTATGACTATCTGGGCAACCCTAAAGGATTCCGAAACTATAGTCCAATTATATTTTGCACATACAATCAAGACAGCTAAAATAGAATAAATTTATATTTATGAATACGGTCAAGATAGTTAAAGTAAAATACATTTATATTTGTGTCTTTACGATCAAAACACACAAAGTAAAGTCTAATTATTTTTTTGCACTTACAGTCAAAACAGCAAACCTTATGTACATTTAAATTTGTGAGTACGGTCACGCAAGACAGTTAAAAAAAGTACATTTTTATTTGTGCGTTTACAAGCAAAACAAGTCAAGTAAAGTGGATATGATTGTATTTGTATAAGTATTAATTAAAGAATGCATTTGTTGTTTTTCACTTTTTCGCTTCTTTCCCGAGAATAGACCAAATATAAAAAAGAAGTTTTACTCGGGCTATATACAAATTTTCAGAGGGTTATTAGCCAGTACGTGGTCTTTAGACTCGCAAGTAAAGTAGGGAATTCGGAGCCATTGAGAAATTTGAGAAACTTGGAACCGTGAACAGTTGGAATTTGGGGCCCTTTAGAAAAAATCGGTTTGAGCTTAAATTTCGGCGTCACTTAGACTTATAGGGTAGTGCATTTAATTTCGGCACTTTTTCGTTTTTCCAATGTAATTTTTCACTGTATGGCTTGATTTTCATGTTTATAGCTCATTTTAAAGCTTTTACGATACTGCGTTGCGTCATAAAAAATTCACTACAAAAAAAAAGTTGTTTTTTTACTCAATTAAGTCAGTTTTTAAAAAAAATGGAAAATTGCCGAAATTAAATGTATGCATTTAATTTCGGCACTTTACAAACAATCGATTGTTTCTCAGTCAAAAAATAATCATTTTCAAAAATTTAAAAGCCTATCATTATCTCCAGACAGTTTTCTTTATTTTAAGCTTTTGCTTGTTGTTCAACGTGTAACTGGCAAAAAGTTACAGCTAAAGTGCTAAATGGTATCAAAATGAGGAAAATTTGGGAAAAAAAGTGCATTTAATTTCGGCACTTTTTAAAAAACCCCCTTAATCGAGTTTAAATGCAGTGCTATGACTCCTACACATTTCAACGTTGTCTTTTAACTATTTACAACTACAATT
>JASAMX010022542.1:0-11285 GCA_030248175.1 Microlaimidae sp. YZB2_3
AAATAGTACAAAAACTACGGGACAGTTCTGAGGCTCTGGGGTTGCTCTGGAACTCCGAAAAGCTAGGTTCCGTCCCAAAGCTCTAAAGCTCGGAGCTCTAGGAAACGTCACTAACATAAAGCATTCGAAGTCTCAAAAACAAAGATTTTTAGCAATCTTTGAGAATAAAAAGTAGTTGTCCAACATGTAGTTTTTTAAAAGGATTGTATTACCGACACACTAAATATTCGATTCATAAATATATTATTTAAATTTATTTTATAGAGATTGCAGCAGTACAAATATTTTGATCGGAACTTATTACAACAGAAAATGGTCGTTACGGAATATGTCTATAATTACGTAGCCCTCCTTGATACAAATTATCTCCAAAATTTGCTTGTATTCATATAGGTATGTTTGTTATTTATTTATATAACTTTGACAAAAACTTAAGGGGATAAAATGCTTTTTTTTGTTAATTTGCCATTAGAAAGTCTCTTATAACTTGTACTATGTATTAGCATATTTTGTTAGAATTTATAGCAGCGATTATGTGTAAAAAAAATGTCTGAAACATAGGAAATTCCATTTTACCATAAGTGGTTTCAGCTTTAAAATTTTTTAAACAATTTTTACACTGAAAAAATTACATTTTAAATAACGTTTTTAATTAAATTAAGTTTTTTTAATATTATATAGCAGCAATTATTTAAGAATAAATATGCCGCAAGGATTCTGTGACATTTTATTTCACCCAATTAATTTCATTACAAAATCATTTTTAAAACTTTTTAAATTAATGGGCAGGTGTTTTTGAAAAATTCTAAATTTATTATTACAAAGGAAGCCCTTTCACAAGGTTTTCAGTATAGCCACTAGGCCGAAAAAATAAAAATATAACAGAAAAAAAGGTTCAATGTTGATTTTTTACTGCATGTAACTCAGTCAAGTTCATATTTAAGTCTGCCATAAAATTCCCCTTTTTTCTTGTTAACTTTTTTAAATCGCGTTTCTTAGATCATGGGTGGTGCGAAAACGGTATGTAACTGATCACGAGCTCAAAAACTACCGTTAACACATAAGAATGAGCCGCCAATACGTATAAAGTGTATGCGACTGTAAATCATTTAAGATATCAATCTTCATCGTATAAACTGTCACAGTCCCGTGTATTTTATAACAACTGTGACGTATTTTGAAAGTGATGCGATAGTTACAAAACCACTGGTGGGCGGGGCCAGAGATCTCAGGAACCAATCACAACCCGTTTATTTGTTTTATAAAAAACTCCTCCGGGAGCAAATTTCTTATATTTTATTATGAAAATTAAAACAGAAATTTTACGCCGAATATAAAATAAAATTGTTAATTGGAAACGATATTAGCCAAATATTATAAATTTGGACTGCGTTGGCGTAATTTAATTTTAAATCAATATTTTAAACAGCTGGTTACGTTTACAGCATTTGTTTAGCTTGCGGTAAGTTTGAAAAACTACATTTAAAAGAAATGGTCGTTAAGCTTAAATTTATAGTGTTTGTAGATTTGCATACGGTTTACTGGAAGAGAATAATTTATTGCTTACCCTCTGATAATCTTCTCCTAAACCTCGCTCGCTAAATGTGTCATCTTGGTTGATTGGAACTTTTAACTTAAAATTCATTTTTGTCTTTTGAATTGTATTGTAGAGTAACCAGTTTTATTTAATGCGCAGGAATATGTTAAAAAACTGGTCAAAAATGTTTCCAAATCGAAAAGGTAATTATTAAAAAAGCGCGTTACATGGTTTTCAAACAATAAACGTAATATTTAGTACATAAGAATAATAAACGTTTTATCTTTATTTTTATTGCAATAATAAACGTAATATTATATAATTTAGAAAATGAATGAAATCATAAAATCAAATTCCTCCAATTACATAATATCTAAAGGTAAACCCAACGTGGCTGCACCAGTTGTTCGCTGGATTTAAAAAATGCCGCCTATTACGTAACCACTCAAATCACGAGAATCCGACGTAACTTTATCAACCAATTAGATTCGATGAAATGCCATATTAAATTGAATCTAATTGGCTGATAAAGTGATGTGAGATTCTCGTGTTTTGAGTGGTTACTTAATGTCAGGCATTTTTTAATCCAACGAACAACTATTGCAGCCACGTTGGGTTTACTTTTAGATACAAATTTAATAGAATTAGCTGTTGCAAAAACTACATATATCCATACTAGCTTTGTAGTTTTTTTCCTTGTTGGCGCAACCATTATATTACTATGTTTGAGTTTAGGAGTTTTCGGCTAATTGATATTTTGTCGTTATCATGTCAGAATGAGTCAAAATCGCCATAAAATACTCGTAATTGCGCCTCTTTTCATCTTTTAACGCACAATCTTTTTAATTTTATGAGTAAGAGTCACGTTAATTTTTTACCAATTATCACTCTTTTTCTCGTAGTAAAAAAAAATCTAAACGTGTAAATTTAAACACGAGCCATTCGAATTAACGGGAATTGATATACTGAAATCACGATGGTGAAAATTCTCTGATTTAAACGAAAGTTGTTCAGTCAGTGTCAACGACCTTCGCAGAGTTATGACGTTATAGAATCACTTTTAGCCAATTAGCGCTTGGGAAGAAATGGAGATCTTTCATTCATGAGAGATTATTTTTCCCCAATTGGCTAAATGGCTAAAACAGCTCCTCCCACAACCATTCTCACAAAGCAAAACATATATGACGTGATCACAAATACTATATGGCATTTTGAGGGTACTCTAAAATTTTGACGTAAAACTTTTCAATTTATTGGAATTTATAAGTATTTTAATAAATACTTAAAAGCTATCATGATTTTGTTTTTTTTTAAAACAGAAATAAAATTTTGAAACGTCTAGGGTTTTCAGCATATATGTACATGTTAAATGCAATCAGGTAGCGACAAATCAAACAACTAAAGTGTTTTGCCAAAACTCCTTGAAAAATTGATTTTAAAATAATTTAGCGTTTTGGAAACGATCTTAAATTTTTAATAATACTTTGAAAATGCAAATTTAACTTAATTTCGGTCCATAAATAAGCAAATTCTGATTTTGGACAACTGCCAAGCAGTCCTTTTACAATTATTTAAAATGGCTAAAACATTACTGAAATTGACAAATCCTTAAAAAAATAAAAGTTAAGCGCTATTTGTTTAATTTTTATTTAAAATTATACTAATTATTTTTAATTCTGCTTATTTTAAAAGAAATAACCGCAATTCATTCTTGTTTATAGCATTATTATTATAATTGTTGTAAACGAAAAAATAAAATGAATGTTATTACAAAAGCAAATTGCAAAGCATTTTATCTTTTTAAGAAAAAGCAAAAAAATTAAAGGAACATTATTTAAATTAATATTTGTTTACAAATTTAATGCAAAAACCTTGGGTTGTTAGATATGTCGCTTCTAGACAGCCTTTGGGTTTAATATATTTAGAAAGACGTTTTTTTTTAAATTTAACAGTTTTAACAGATCAAAACTTATTTTCTATTTACTAAGATTACATTTATTTCAATGGAGACATTTAATTAATTGGAAATCTTAGGTTTGTCTGACATGTGCGCTGCCCTAGTGTTATAGTTTCTACAAGTTTTGTTTTGTTTTATAATTCGGTTTTGTTTTTGTCACGTTGCCTAGTCATCTGATACTCTCAGTTAATTTTATAATTATATAAATAATGGTTTTTATAGCTATCCTAGAAAAACAAACGTTTTATTTTCTTATTTTGCGTGATAATTGAAAAGAAGTTTTCTTATTGGAAACTATTTAATAATTGTATTTATTTATCACACAACTTATTTTTTATTCTCGTTTCATTTCATTAATTTTTTCATAAACTTAGCACTTGGATTGGAGCTCGTTTTATTTGTATTAAAAATCAAGGATGAAAATGAAGTTGTACTAAAGAGAATTAAAATAATTAATTCGCAGAAAGAATTAAGGTAGCCACAATCGGAGTTGATAATTTTTTTTTCAATTTTTTTTATTGCGAGTTCCTGTAAATGAGTAATTTGTGACATACTAAAAGTTAAAGTTATGACTTTACAATTTTATTTAATTTTGAATTTTAATATATAGTGTTTAGCCTTGATATATTTAGAATTAGGCATTATACAATAAACTGTTGTGTCTAAATTGGTTGGGCTCCAGGGATTTCGAGCGAAAGTCCATTAATCTTTTTTCATTCGTGGAATTGAATTGATTGCAGCCATAGGTGGGCAAGAAGGCTTGGGAAGGGGGGTTAACCCCTTTCCAAGAAAACCTTAAAGCTGCCATGCCAACACCCCCACCCCTTATATTTGTTAGGACCCAATACTAAAAAACGCCAAAAAAGAGGTATTTGGGGACAGATCAAAAATTTTTGCGACACCCTCCTCCTCCCAAAAAAAGAAAACCCGAGAAGTTGGCCTAATGATTGCAACAATTATTTAAAAAAGGCTAAAAAAAATCTGGTTTTCTATATCAAAGTAAATATATATATTTAGAGCTAAATGAAAAAAATCAGCAATGTACGAAAATGAATCATGGAATCGAGAAAATTACACATACACTTGCCAGGATGCGGTGGATTTTTTTAGAAGCGTTAAAAACGACTACACGACTTACGCCGGTACCCGTGTGGTGTTCATTTTAATTTATAGTTTGATATTCTTCTCCGCCGTTTTTAGCAATATTTTAGTGATCGTTGCCGTCGGTCGGACTCCCACTTTAAAGGTGACAATTACACTCCCTAACATAGGTAGGCAGGACGTTTATACCCCCCGAAAAGCCCGAAACTACCGACACCCCCTATCCCCCCTAAAATTTGAAAGCCTAATGCAAAAATTACTAAACACGGGATATTTGGGAATATTCTTCTGGGGCCTATTTCATAAAAATTGCTTGTAATTAATTTACAGCCGTAAATTAATAAACGCATATTTTTCTTTTGCATTTTTAATTAAAAAGTATACATTAAAAATTTTGTATTACTAAAATTGCGTTTAGAATTTAAAAAATTACATCTCTGTAAATTCCGTAAATTCCACAGTTACGTACGTATTTTTTAATTAATAAAATAAGAAGAAATAAAATGCGTTTATTAATTTACAATTACAAAAATCTTTATGAAATAGGCCCCTGGAAATTTTTGCTATACTCATAAATTGTGTCACTAAACCAGAATGTTTAACTCATTCCCGTGATTATCTTTTGGCCGGTTACCAGGGTGAAACCTTTGTACCAACGCGGTTGAACCTTGGTTTCATGGTGGTGGTATCTTCGTCTAACCAGTGTGGTGCGTAAAATTTACCGCGGTAAACTCTACGTATCACCTAGGTCGTACCTAAATTAGTACTTAATACTCTATGCGTGAATAAAATTTGCATAATTGGTACCGTACTAGGTTTGACCATTTCATTTTGCTCGCTTACTGTGTACTAATAACAATGCGTAAAGTAATACGTACGACCTAGGTACGACCTAGAATTTACCGCTTGTAAATTTGCATACTACAATAGTTACACGAAGATACCACAACTGTGAAACGAAGCTTTACCGCGGTGGTCACGAAAGTCAAAACCCTCCCGATTAAAAGGAAGTTGTTCAGTGTTAAAGATATTCAGATCTTTAATTCATTGGAGATCCAATTTTACCCTAGCGCTAATTGGCTAAAAGTGATTCTAACAGCTTCTCCCACAATCATTCGATCAAAGCAAAACATATATGACGTGATCACTAATACTATATGACATTATGAGGGTCCTTAAAGTCCCGACGTGGTACAAAACTTTGGCCGTACAAAAAAATAATTCAACAGATAATTTTGTAAAAAAACTTTTGTAAAATAATTTTTTATAAACTTATTAAAAAATTAAAAAAACAATAGCATTAATAATTTCGATAGAGCAACTTAAAATATATTTAAAGTTTAAATAAGATTAAAATCGCTCTTTTAAAAGGCGGAACTCTGACTCTCCTTACGCTGTAAATGGCCGGGATCTTAAGGCATAATATTGACCACTATTTGAAACCGCTTGATAATATTCTTTTTGCCTTGGAATGTAGGTTTTTTGTAATATTGCAATTAAAACTACGGTCTTAAAGACTATTGATCTTACCCAATTATAAGTTGTAAAGAAAAAAATTTTGTAAATGAAAGTCTGTTTAAAAAAGTTGGAGACTAAAAATTATGTTCAGGTGAGTAATATTTCGTTAACCGTGTTATTGGCTCAAAACAATAGCTATATCAATGTTTAGCTAGCTGTATATATATATATATATATATATATATATATATATATATATATATATATATATATATATATATATATATATATATATATACCACTCAAAAAAATTGTATGAGTCAATCCTATCCTTGAATGTTTTTCTAATCTCTATCGTTTTTGAACAAACTTCGGTTAAATGTTTTCGAACAAGTCGGCGTCTCTTGAATTAAGGCCTGGGGCCTATTTCATAAAGACGTTTGTAAATTTTCATTTTACAAATCTCCGCCTATTTTTTGTAAATTACATGATAGAGAATATACGACACGGCGAATATTGATCGGTCAGCGGAGATAAAATGACGTGGCTGCGACCAATCAACGCAGAGCAGTGCGCCTGGATGATGTTCCACCTGGATTACAAGTCGAAAAACCTTTATCGTGTATTTTACAAAAAATAGGTGGAGATTTGTAAAATGAGAATTTACAAAAGTTTTTATGAAACAGGCCCCAGGTTCACACCGAATCGACAAGTGGTAAGTGACAAGGTGTTTACATCGCAGTGACAAGTGACGATGTAACGGTGTAAACGCCCCAACGTCCGTTGTCATTTGTCACTCAAGGATGAATCGGCCTTAAAGGGCTGATTCATACCAGAGTGGCAAGAAACAAGTGGTGAGTGATAAAGCGTTTACGCCGCGACGACAGTGTAACGATGTAAACGCGCACAGAACGCGTTGTCATTTTTCACTCCCGTGTGAACCGGCTCCAAAAAATCCAACTTTTATCGGTGGAGTTTAATTGTCCCTGCAACAGACGGTTCGAAATATGTTCATCGTCAATCTTTCCGGCTCGGATTTGATAGTTTGCTTCACGTCACTTCTTCTCACCCCCATGACCACTTTTATGAAAAATTGGTACTTGGGCTCCGCCGTGTGCCGCCTTATGGCCTTGACCCAGGCCGCCAGCATTTGCGTGTCCACCATGACACTCATGTCCATAGCGGTGGACCGCTACATTCTTATCGTCCATCCGCACCGACCACCGATTGTCAAACAATGGGCGTTCGGGGTTATCGTTTCCATATGGATTATTGGGATATCGATCGGCATTCCGCACGCATATCATTCGGAGGTAAGTTTTTTGAATATTTTATATTGTGCATTACTTATTGGAAATCTATATGTGCGGTTAAAGTTGTTGTGCGGAGTCAAACTTTTTGTATTCGATTTTGATAAATTTTTGCAAAAATCGTACCCCTGCCCCCAATAGCCCACAAAAATTTTTTCAACAAAATATCTCCCGTGGTTCAGAAGTTTAACCCCGCAAAAATGACGTTTTTCGACAATTTTGTACGTGAAAGATTGCTCAATGGGTATAACGATTTAAGTTGCACTTAAAAAAAACTAGTACTTTTTTCTTTAATTTGATACCTTGATTGTTAAGACTGGTGCAGTGTTTGTGGAAATATTGCGTTTCTTGTACAAAAAACACTCGATTTTTTCGCTAAAAACGCGAAGTGAAGGAAAAAAGGTTGGACCTTCACAAAATCACTTACGTCGTTTGGTGTTTTTAACGAAAAAATCGCGCTTTTTTTGTATGGGAAACGCAATATTTCGACAAATACTGCACCAATATTAACGAAGATCAAGGTATTAAATTAAAGTTCAAAGTACCCGCTTTCTTTAAATGCATAATTTGTAACGTACATCGTTATACCCATTGAGCAATCTTTCACGTACAGAATTGTCGAAAAACGCCATTTTTTGGGGGGAAGGGGTCATAACTCCTGAACCACTGAAGATATTTTGTTGAAAAAAATTTTGTGGGCTATTGGAGGCAGGGGTAATGTTTTCACAAAAAAATCATCAAAATCGAAGACAAAAAATTTGACATCGCACCGCACCTTTAAGCGTGGTAACGGGTCAGAAGAGCCATGAGATGTTAGAACTAGGTAATAAAGACCCGAAGAAAGTAAATAAGAGTCAAACAGCGAGAACAAAAGACACGGAGATAATAACAATAACGACAAACGGGAGATAATAACGAAAAACACAAAAAACCAGGGGTACCAAAGAGCCAGAATTTTTGGGATATAAGAGCCTGGCTTTAAGTGACCAATGAGCCACAGAATAAAGGCCTTAAATCCTTCGACAGTTTTTTGTGTCCTACCGTTATAATAGCATAACTTTGTTATAAGAAAACCATTAAAGGTGGTTTTAGCACGATATTTTGTTTTGTATCATTATATAATGTTTTTTTAATCTGATGGGTATGTGTTTTTGTCTTTTTTTACGAAATAATACACGGATTTTTTTGCGGCGCTCCTTGTTATTCAACGTTTTTTTCATTCATTTAGTTCTACCTGTTTTGTAAATTCAATGGATTATATTATTTATTTTTAAAAGACAAAATTCAGAAATCTAAGTTCCTGAACCAAAGTTTAACATTCTTCAAAAACACACATCATTAAATAGAAATGTATCACCATAAAGTTTTGCTTGATTACTGGTTTCATTGAGGTTTAGGAAAAAAAATAAGATTTTCTATATTTAAGGTTTTTAATACAGTTTTTCATAATAAATGTTTATATAAAGGCGTATTGTTGAAAATGCAAAAGTTTAATTGCATTATATTATAGCTCATTTCGTACATTGTCACCCATTAAAAACCCGGAAAACATAGACATACAGCTCCATTATATATGTACTAAGCAGTGTTTTTATTTATACGGAGAGAAAATAAAAAGGATTGTAATGTAATGCCGTTTTTCAAATATCTATCGTAAATAATTTTTAACCAATTTCATTCTTATAAAATATTTAGTATAAAAGTAAATTCATTAATGTTTTTTATGGTTTGGCTCTTTGATCCTTATATCTCCGGCGTATTACGAATGTTTATGTTTATTGTACACAGCTCTGTTTTTTGGATCTCACTTTCAGGATTTTAAGCCTTTTTGTGGCTTTTTTATTATGTAGTCAGCTGCAAGGTCTTGTTTTTTTTCTCCTGTTGTGTTTGCTTTTTTTCGGTGACTTTTTTGTGGATTCGTGTTCATGGTCCCAAAAAGTGTGACTCTTAGGTTCCATGTTTCTGGTGCCTTAATACCCTTGTATCTTCCGTCTTTAAATCTTATGCATTTCAAGACTATATATTAGCGGGAATTGTTTGGTTAGAGCTATATTGCATTAATTAAGGTGCGTCCCAATTGGCAGGAATACCAACAAGAGTGTGCTCGACTTGGTCACTCGACTTGACAATTACACGCCACAATTAAAAACAAAGTCCTATATTTAGAGCATTCAAAGGCGAAATTTTGGCTAAATGTAACTTAAAATTTTATTTGGTGGCATAATTTCCTATAAAACACGCGATTTGTAAAAAACGCCCCAAGTAAAAACAAAGTCCTGCATATTTAGTGCATTCAATAGCAAAATTTTGTCTAAATGTAACTTAAAATTTTATTTGGTTGCATAATTTCTTATAAAACACACGATTTGTGAAAAAAAACTAAAAGATTTATTCACTTTATTCCACCCCCTACCAAAATTCACTTCAAGGACTGGTCCACTAAACGCATGCTGAGTAGGTGCAATTCTAGCACGTTGCTTTAACCTCCCTATAATGTTGTAATTTTTGTGTTTGTTTTCCTAAAATCTTATAGAACTCTGTATTTAAATTGAATAAATTAATATTTAAACAGTTTTATGCATATTTGTACTGAATAAAAGCTAATAAAGTCTTTACCCCTAGGTAGGAGTTTTGATAACTCTTAACTAGCGGTTATTGCCTCATCAACTTGTATTTATTTTAAACATGCATAAAATTTAAAGAATATCAAATCATACCAAATTATTCCAAAATAGTTCTATAAGATTTATCGAGAAAGAAACCTGAAATTCAAAAAAAATTATTAAGAACGTGTTAACATAGCACCTAGTCAACTCGCATTTAGTGGACCTGCCCTAGAAGTATTTTTGTCATTTGCATTAAAACATCCACCTTGGTTATATCTATGATTTTAGACAACTCCAGTTTACGGTTTTTGCGGTGAATTTTGTCAAGAACGCTGGCACAGTATGGACTCGAGGGCTTGGTACGGTTTTTGCGTTTTGGCGGTTCAATTCGCGGTGCCCTTTGCCGTTATCAGTTTTTGCTACGGTTGCGTTTTTACGCGAGTTAACGACCGATGGAAATCGCGCCGCCTTCGATACCAAGTAGATTTTTTTAATAATAATAATAATAATAGGGTAGTGCATTTAATTTCGGCACTTTTTCGTTTTCTAATGTAACTTTTCACTGTATGGCCTGATTTATATGTTTGATAGCTCATTTTAAAGCTTTCACGATACTGCGTTGCGTCACAACAGTTTCACTGTACGAAAGTTGTTTTTTTACTTAATTAAATCAGTTTTTAAAAAAATGGAAAAGTGCCGAAATTAAATGTATGCATTTAATTTCGGCACTTTACAAACAATCGATTGTTTCTCAGTCAAAAAATCATCAATTTCAAAATTTTAAAAGCCTATCATTATCTCCAGACAGTTTTCTTTAATTTAAGCTTTTACTTGTTGTTCAACGTGTAACTGGCAAAAGGTTACAGCTAAAATGCTAAATGGTATCAAAATGAGGAAAATTTGGGAAAAAAGTGCATTTAATTTCGGCACTTTTTAAAAAGACTCCCTTAATCGAGTTTAAGTGCAGTGTTATGACTCCTACACATTTCAACGTTGTCTTTTAACTAATTACAACTACAATTTAACACCCGACCACTAAATTGAACCCGTTTTTACCTACAGCAATAGTGTGCCGAAATTACACTATTTTATTTTATAACGATTGCTCACCACAGACGACCACAGACACCACAGACCACAGACTAAAAATTTGGAAAATAGACTAATTTTTAGCAGGACAGTTTAATTTTTAAACCAATTTATTGCGTAATCATGAAATGCCCATGTTCTAAAAACGAGTAACAATTTTTTAAAATTATAAATCACACAATTTCACATGAAAATATCATAACATAAAAAATAAAAAGCTCACGACA
>JASAMX010022546.1:0-27312 GCA_030248175.1 Microlaimidae sp. YZB2_3
CATTATAACTTTAATAATACAACATTTTATTGAATATGGAAGGTGTAAAAACATGAAATTGTGATAAAAATTTAATGTTTGGAAAATAATATATAGTATAAAAAAGAACTCAAAATTTTCTTGAGGGGGGGAGGAGGGGGGTCAGATTTTAAAATTTTCTAAAGGGCTTAAAAATAAAAAATTAAGAAATTACGGGGAAGAGGGGCTCTTGGTTTTTTTCTTGAGGGGACCCCGAATTTTCGAGGCTGGAGAAGGGTGGGACCCCACTCTGCACTAATAGGATTCCCTAGACAGAGGGAAAAATATGATATAGTAAAATCAAAACACTTTTAAACTATTAATTGTAGTTTTCAAAGGGTATTCCCAAAATATATAATAATAACCAAAATAACGTACAACCCCTATATAAAAAAATAAGTCAGCAAACTTGTGCACGGTCTGAAAGCATAGGTGGGCAGCCTCTCGGATTTTGGGGGCCATAAGGGGGGGGGGTCAAATTGTGGGGGAATCCCCCTTCCCCAAGAACCGAAGCGGGAGGGGGGTGTACACTAATCTTCCCTCGCTTCCTCTTAACGGGCTTTAAACGCGTAGAATCCCGAAAAATAAGCTTACAAATCCCACAAAACTGTTAAAAATTAAACATAAACAAGTAATAAACACTCCACGCGAAGCGCAAAAAATTTTTTTTAGTCCTTTTATAACGCTTAAAAAAATTTCTCCGGGAGGCGAATTCGGGGGGTGTCCCCTCCCCAAGTACCCCAAATTTAGGGGGGGTGTCAGCAAAATCCAAAATTTAGGGGGGTATAACCTCCCTCCTGCCCACCTACGTCGGGAGGCCCCCCCCCTAAATCACCGAAAAGAACCCAAAGTGATGGCTGAATTTCCGACCCATTATGACAACATTATCGGCGCAAATGCTTGCAGTTTTTTGCCTATTTCAATGTATTTTAAGCCGTTTTTCACCTTATTGGCTATTATAGATTCTTGTAACTTAATTTTTGTTTTCTTGTTCGTTTTTTTACAATAAAAACTATAAATAAACTAATTCAAAAATATGTATTATTATTAAGGAGCTAAATATACTTACTTCAATAAGGAAAATCATTACAGGGTCTTCTTGATGGATTTCAAACCTTTTAAAAAATTCCTGCACTGGAAATAAAGTGTCGCATTCTCCATCCTCCCATTCAGGACCCCCCACCCCCACAGTCTTTTCTTATTTTTATACTTTTATAGGTTTACTGAAAATATGCGTACCTGCTAATACTTCCAGCCAAATAAAAATAACAAGTAACAGAAAAAAATAAAGCCAATAGTGTTAATAAAACCCCATTATTGTCAACCCCCCCCACCCAAAAAAATACTAAACAAATGAGGTGATTCAACCAAATTTTACTTAACGACAAAAACCAAAATTTTTTAAACTTTTGTAAACTTGTGAACAGCAAAGGTTCTAACGCGTCGTGTTTGAAAATTTGGTTGAGAAAAATTAATATTAAAAATATCGGATTAAAAAAATCACTTTCCAGGTCCTGACCTGAAATTCGCAATCAAAACCTTAATATAAAGTAAAATGTAATCAATAATGTGATAGTATTTTCAGATGGTAAAAGTACATTACTAACCAAACGTGTCAAAACAATTTTGACAATTCCAGCCAACAAACATAAATCATAAACAAGATTTTTAGGTTATTTTAACCTACAACCTCAATTTTGACAGCGGCGTGCCCAGGGGGCGGCCGCCCCCCCGAAATCGGCGAGCCGGATTTTTGGAAGGAACCCTTACGTTTTTTGAATTTTGGGAGAGAAAATTTTTTCCTGAAATATTAAGGTGCCAAATTTCATAATGCCAGTCCAAAAGCATATAATAGTCAAAAAACCAATTTTTGCTTCGCGGGTAGTTTAAATTAACAATTTATTTCAGTTTTTTCGATTTCAAATCGATTTTGCCGCTTAATAGTTAAGGCAGTCATGTTAAATAAAACTACTATAAACACTATTAACCTTTTATTAACGTTTTAAACACGTTTTAAGGAATTGATAGGAATAAAAAACCTTAAATTTTGTTTTAATTATTAGTCTGAAATTAAAATTTTTAGTGGTATTTTCGTGCCTTAAATCAAAAATTTTCTTGCCCGGGCGATTTGCCCCGGGAGCCCCCTGACAAGGGGCTCTGCCCTTTGACCCGTGGGGGGCTCTCGCCTCCAGGCTTACCTGCAGTCGCAGGTACCCCCAGACCATCCCGCCCCCCCCAAAATGAAATTCTTGGCACGCCACTGAGTTTGGGCACAAAAAGTGACTGAAATAAATCGTGTGTTATAGCTAAAAAACAATCTTTTTTAAAGGTACATTTTTCTGCTATACAAAAAACTTTTCAAAGGGATTTTGATAACATAAATATAATATTAACTCAAATTGTCGGGGGACTACTAAGCTGTTCTAAATTTTTTTATCCTTTTTTTTTCCTTTTTAATTTGGTATGGCGAACATTTAAAAACGTCCCCCCGAAATTCAGTTGTAAAAAATAGAAAATGAAAAATAAACATTAATGGAATTTATTTGAGAAAATGCATCATAATACAATTTGAATTTAGCCTAGTTTTAGGCTTTGCTTAAGCTTAGAAAAAATAAATCTGAATAAAACTAATATTTTAATACAAGGATCATTTATACGTCATATCACCTCATTGTTATCAGTGAGTGCAGGCATAGTTTTCTTAACATAAGATAGAGGGACAGAGGGAGTCCACCCCATGCGGCAGCCTCCAATTCGGGATGTACGCGATACGGAACCACTCTTTTAGCGTTTTAATTTAGAAATGGGACCCAGAATTTAAGGGGAGTCAAAAAAGTCCACGGTAAAAAGCTAGTGGGGTGTTTACCCCCAGGTAAATGGGCTAAGCCTGATGTCCCAAGGCAATTGGCCTAAGGGGGGAGTCCGAACCCCCCCCCCCCTCCAGCTTTTTAGGGGGGGGGGTCTGCAGGGTGCGGAATTTTGAGGTCTAGAGGGGGGTCAGGTCGGGTCCGGTGTCCAAAGCAAAACAGTTTTAAAACCATAATAACATTAATAAATAATTCTCTTTATGAAATAATTACATAGTTTTATTGAACAAAAAGCTGATATTTAGGTATAAAAAAGGGTGTAAAAGCATAAATTTACGTGTTAAAAACTCACGTTTTTTGGAAAAAAATTTTAATTATAAAAAAACTTAAAATTTTACAAGAGGGGAGAGGGGGTCAGAATTTAAAATCTGGAGGGGGGTGGGGGTTAAAAATTTTGAAAATTTGGGGGGAGGGGGGAGGCCCTCTAGATTTTTTCTCGGGGCCTCCCAAATTTCAGTTTTGGGGTGAGGGGGGTGGACCCCACCCCACCCCCCCTGTCTCATTTATGGGGAGTGCCTGGGTTTGCCTTAAATTTTCAGGGGTGTCAGCTATAATTGAGATTTTTTTGGGGGTACTCGTGTAAGCCCTCCCACACCCCCCTACCCAGCGGTGTCCAGGGAGAGAACGCACCCCCTCAAAATCCAGCGAAGCCGGATTTTTTCAAGGGGGGACTTCCCCTTGCATTTTTTTTGAATTTCGGATAAAACTTTTTTCTTTTCTAGCAGTGAAATTCAGAAAACATTTCTGATGCGTTCCAAAAGCATAAAAATGCCCAAAAAAACTGAAATTTTTCCTGCTTTGTGGGGAAACTGTACATGAGTCATTTATTGTTAATTTTTTTTTTTTAAATTTTGATGGATCAGTACCATTTACAATAGTAGCTAAGGCATGTGCTTTTGCCCTCTCAGATATCTAAATGGCAATAGCTTAATAGAAGATGTTAAAATTCATAATGCTATAGAGATATGTAGGTTCGCATACTTGTTCTTAAACGACATTTAACAGATTTTTACACTTGTGGGGTTGTCCACCTTTACACCTCCCATGGTAGAACGTGGCAGTTTGTATAGATTTTTTATTTTTTTATATATTTCAGTTATAAAAAATTTAATACAAATATTCAGTGTAATTATCTGAAATCAATAAATCGTAATGGGCCGGAGTTAAATACAGTCTGAATTGCCCCCGTTTTATTAAAAAATACCCCCCCCCGCGCAAAAAAAAATGAAAAGTTACCTAAAAATGTCATGCCATTTTTGACCTAAAAATGACTCCAGTCATTGCAGAATTCCCTTCAAAGATTTTAGCCTATTTCAATGTATCTTTTAAGCCATTTTAGACCTATTTTTACCTTATTTTCTGCCTTTTTTTGTCCCTTTTTTCCCTTTTCCCTTCTTTTTTTCTTCTTTTTTTCTCCTCTCCTCCCTCCTCCCCCCCGCCCCCCCCAGTTCAATTGCCCCCCCCCGTTTCAAAAAAGTTGCCCCCGCCCGGCCCCCCCCCCATTTTGGAATCGCCCCCCCCCCGCTTCAACCCCAAGGGGGGGGGGGGGCAGTGCACATGCTCAGTTAATCGACACAACTTTTTTCCCGCTACCGGGAAGGTTAGTTAGTCAGGGCCGGATAGCCATATTCGGGATCAATTCTCTGGGAAGGCAAAAAATTTTGTAAAAAGGGTCCCCTTCGGTTTTTTTAAAAAAAATTAGAAAAAAATTTTTTTTTCAAATAATCTGGTAATGTATTAACGTTTAAAAAAATGACCAATTTAAACTGCATTGTGTTCATGAAAAAAGCCTTACTTATAAAAAAGTAATTATTTATAATTCATTAAACTAGTGAGTTTAAAAATATTGTATTTTTGTGTTGTGTGAAAATATTTGCATAAAACTATTTTATTTTGTTGTATTTAAATCAATAGCTTTGTTTCTTGCATCACAAAATTGGGACCAAAATTTCAAACATCTTAATACAGTCCAACAATACTGGGACTGTTTTATTGAAATCATTACCCAAGAATTTACATGTGCCATTGGTAAACAAGCACAAAAAATATGCCAAGAAACAAAGCTATTGATTTAAATACAACAAAATAAAATAGTTTTATGCAAATATTTTCACACAACACAAAAATACAATATTTTTAAACTCACTGCACTAATGTTTTGAATTATAAATAATTCCTTTTTTATAAGTAAGAGCTTTCATGAACCTAAATCAGTTTAAATAATGCATTTTAGATAGCTTTAATACATTACAGAGTGATTTGGAAAAAAAAATTTTTTTCTAATTTTTTTAAAAAAACCAAAGGGGGACCCTTACAAAATTTTTTGCCTTCCCAGAATTTGAGGGGGGATTAATCCCCCAATCCCCCCCCTGGCTATGGCCCTGACTATAACTAACCTTCCCGGGTAGCAGGAAAAATTTTTATATCGATTAACTGACATGTGCACTGCCCCCCCCCCTTGGGGTTAAAACGGGGGGGGGGGGCAATTCCAAAATGGGGGGGGGCACGGGGGGCAACTTTTTTGAAATGGGAGGGGCAATAAAACGTGGGGGGCAAGCAGGGGGAAAGAAAAAAAAGAGAACATAAGGAGAAAAAAAAGAAAAAAGAAGGAAAAAGAGAAAAAAGGGACAAAAAAAAGCAGAAATAAGGTAAAAATAGGTCTAAAATGGCTTAAAATACATTGAAATAGGCTAAAAGCTGCAAATAAATTCGCGAGGATGGCGTCATCTTAGGTCAAAAATGGCATCATATTTTTAGGGTACTTTTTCATTTTTTGGCGGGGGGGGGGGGGGGCAAATCCTCCAATAAAACGGGGGGGCATTTTCAGACCGTGCACAGGTCTGTCGATTAATTTCTGATTTTAGAATGCACTAAGATTTGTATTAAATTTTTATAACTCAATATTTGAAAAGTAAAAAAAATCTATACAAACTGCCACGCTTCACCATGGGGGGAGGTGGAAAGGTGGACAACCCCACAAGTGTAAAAACCGTTGTTAAGGGGTTTAAAACAGCCATTATCAAACCTACATATCTTATAATATATGAGTTTTAACATCTATATAGTATTGCCATTCAATATCTGAGGCAAAGGCACATGCCTTAGCTATGTATTAAATGGTACAATCCATCAAAATTTAAAAAAAAAAATTAACAAAATGATTAATGTACACTTCCCACAAAGCAGGAAAAATTTCAGTTTTTTGGGTATTTTTATGCTTTTGGAACGCATCAGAAATGTTTCTGAATTTATATATAAAGAAAAAAATTTTTCTCCCAAAATTCAAAAAACGTAAGGGTCCCCCCTTACGAAAAAATCCGGCTTCGCCGGATTTCGGGGGGGGAGGGGGAACGGCCGCCCCCCCGCCCTGGCTACGCCACTGATAGAAAACTTTTTTGGGGGATGAGTTGGGGTTTTAATTCTTTTTATTCCGGGGACCGAACGCAAACACCACACGCAACAAATAGGTACAAAAATCCCAGAGTTATTGCAAATGAGCTACCCCCCTACGATTAAATTATAGGTTACCCCAGGCACTCCCCCCATAGATGAACAAGGGGAGAGGTAGGGTGGGGTCCACCCCCCTAGCCTCAAAATTTTGGGCTCTCCCCCCTAGAAAAAATCGAGGCCCCCCCTTCTCCCCTCAAATTTTCGAATTTTTTACCCCTGACCACCCTCTAGATTTTGTAATCTGACCCCCCCTCCCCTCTTGAGAAAATTTTAAGTTTTTTTTATACTAAATTTTTTTCCAAAAACGTGAATTTTTAACATAAATTTATGTTTTTACACCCTTTTTATACCTAAATATAGCTTTTTGTTCAATAAAATGTAGTATTATTTTATAAAAAATATAATAAAACATTTAATGGTTGAAAAGTATTTTGTTTCGGAAATCGGACCCCACCTGACCCCCCTCTAGATTTCAAAATTTCGCACCCTGGGTCGACCCCCCCTAAAAAGCTAGGGGGGGGTTCGACTCCCCCTAGGACCCGCCTTGTAGATTTTGAAATGTCATTTACCTGGGGTAAACACCCCACTAGCTTTTTGACCGTGTTCATCTATGACCCCCCTTAAAATTTGGGGGGTCCCAGTACTAAAAACGCTAAAAATGGTTGGGTATCCCTATCCCCCCAAATCTGGAAGGCTGCCCACCTATGGGGTGGACCCCTCTGTCCCCCCACAAAAACATCTATGTTAAGAAACTATGCCTGCACTCACTGTAACAATGGTGATATGACGGCATAACTAATCTTGTATTAAAATTTAGTTTTAATCAGATTTATTTTTTCTAAGCTTAAGCAAAGCCTAAAACTAGGCTAAATTCAAATTGTATTATGATGCATTTTTACTAAATAAATTCTATTATGTTTATTTTTTAATTTCTATTTTTTACAACTGAATTTCGGGACGTTTTTAAATGTTCGCCATACCAAATTAAAAAGGAAAAAAAAGGATAAAAAAATTTAGAACCGCCAGAATCCTGGCAATTTAATTAATATTATGTTATGTTATCAAAATCCCTTTGAAAGTTTTTTATAGCAAAAAATGTACCTTTAGAAAAGGTTGTTTTTAAGCTATAACACACGATTTATTTCAGTCACTTTTTATGCCCAAAATCAGTGGCATGCCCAGGATTTCTTTTCGGGGGGCGGCGGTCTGGGGGTACATACTAACCCTGAGGGGGGGTCTGTTGGGCGGAAGCCCCCCAGCGGGGTCAAGGGGCAGAGCCCCTTGTCAGGGGGGTCTGGGAGGCAGAATGCCCCCTGGGCAAGAAAATTTTTAATTTAAGGCACTAAAATACACTAGAAATTTTAATTTCAGATGATAATTAAAACAAAATTTAAGGTTTTTTATTCCTATCGATTTAAAACGTGTTTAAAACGTTAATAAAAGGTTAATAGTGTTTATAGTAGTTTTATTTAACATGTATGCCTTAACTATTAAGCGGCAAAATCGATTTGAAATTGAAAAACTGAAATAAATTGTTAATTTAAACTACCCGCGAAGCGGGGAAAATTTGGTTTTTTGACTATTAATATGCTTTTGGATGGCATTATGAAAGTTTCTGTATTAATATTTAGGAAAAAAAAATTTTCTCTCCCAAAATTCAAAAAACGTAAGGGTCCCCCTTACAAAAAAATCTGGCTTTACCGGATTTCGGGGGGGGGGGCGGCCGCCCCCCCCTGGGCACGCCACTGCCCAAAATTGAGGTTGTAGGTCAAAAATAACCTAGAAATCTTGTTTATGATTTATGTTTGTTGGCTGGAATTGTCAAATTGGTTTTGGGACGCGTTTGGTTTAGTAATGTACTTTTACCATCTAAAATATTATCAATTATTGACTACATTTTACTTTATATTAAGGTTTTAATTCGAGATTTCCAGGTCAGGACCTGGAACATGATTTTAATCAATATTTTTAGTGTGAAATTTTCTTAACCAATTTTTGGGACGCGACGCGTTAGAACCTTTGCTGTTCACAAGTTACAAAAGTTTAAAAAAATTTGGTTTTTGTCGTTAAGTAAAATTTCGTTGAATCACCTAATTTGTTTAGTATTTTTTTGGGGTATGGTGTAGTGACAATAATGGGGTTTTATTAACACTATTGGCTTTATTTTTTTCTGTTACTTGTTATTTTATTTGGCTGAAGTATCAGCGGTACCTATATTTTTAGTAAACCTATAAAAGTATAAAAATAAGAAAAAAATTATGGCGGTGGCAAGTCCTAAATCCGATGATGCAGAATCCGATACTTTATTTCCAGTGCAGGAATTTCAGAATTGGTTTGAAATCCATCAAGAAGACCCTGTAATGATTTTCCTTATTGAAGTAAGTATATTTAGCTATTAATAATATAATACATATTTTGAATTAGTTTATTTATAGTTTATTTGTAAAAAAACGAACAAAAAAGCTTAATTTAAGTTAAAAAAATCTATAATAGCCAATAGGTGAAAAATGGCTTAAAATACATTGAAATAGGCAAAAAACTGCAAGCATTTCGCGATAATGTTGTCATAATAGGTCAAAAATTCCGCCATCACTTTGGGTACTTTTCAATTTTTGAGGGGGGCACTTCCAGACATAGGTGGGCAGGAGGGAGGTTATACCTCCCAAAATTTCGGATTTTGCTGACACCCCCCTAAATTTGGGGTACCCGGGGAAACCCCCCCTCCCCGAATTCGCCTCCCGGAGAAAATTTTTTAAGCGTTATAAAAGGACTAAAAAAATTTTTTTGCGCTTCGCGTGGAGTGTTTATTACTTGTTTATGTTTAATTTTACAGTTTTATATCATTTATAAGCTTGTTTTACGTTTTTCTACGCGTTTTAAGCCCATTTTAAGGCAGCGCGGAAATATTAGGTACACCCCCCTCAAAATTTGGGTCTTGCCGAACACCCACCCCCCTAAAATTTGACCCCCCCCTTATACCCCCCAAAATCCGAGAGGCTGCCCACCTATGCTTTCAGACCGTGCACAAGTTTGCTGACTTATTTTTTTATATAGGGGTTGTACATTATTGGTTATTATTATATATTTTTGGGAATACCCTTTGAAAACTACAATTAATAGTTTAAAAGTGTTTTGATTAGGATATCGGATTTTTCCCTCTTCTCCGGACTCCTCTCAGTGCAGAGTGGGGTCCACCCTTCTCCAGCCTCGAAAATTCGGGGTCCCCTAGAAAAAAACTTAGAGCCCCTCTTCCCCGTAATTTCTTAATTTTTTATCTCTAAGCCCCTTAAAAATTTAAAATCTGACCCCCCCTCCTCCCCCCTCAAGAAAATTTTAAGTACTTTTTTATACTATATATTATTTTCCAAACATTAAATTTTTATCACAATTTCATGTTTTTACACCCTTCATATTCAATAAAATGTTGTATTATTAAAGTTATAATGGTTTAGAAGTATTGTGTGCCGTGCTCCTCAGATGCCCCTCTAGATTTAAAAATTTAGCAGCCCGGATCGACCCCTTTTAAACAAGGATAAAACCTGAAAAAGGGGCAAAAAACTTAATTTTTCTAAAATAAAAATAAGTCAAAAACTGCAAACTTTGTAAAAATAATCAAAAAATGGCCAGAATTTTTAATTGTTATTTTTGTTTTTAAACGGAGGAACCTAATGGAAGGAGGTCGCACAACCATTATTGTTGTTGTTGTTATAAACAGTTTAAAGTGTCCAGGAATGTTGCTACGTCTGTTGGTCGTTCCCAGAGATATAAGGTTCACAGCCATTATTAAAACAGGGGAGGGGAATCGCCGGATCGTGTACACAGGTCTGTGCGGTAGATAAATTAAGGTTAATATTTAACAATACCAAGATTCTACTAAAATTAAACTAATTCTTGAAAGTGAAAACATTCTCAAAAGACACCGGTACACTTCTTGTCATTAATTGGATTAATTAGGCATTTATGTTTTAATCAAAAACAAATGTTTTTTTTTAAAATAAAACGTTAAATTATGCATAATTAATCATGTATGGGCAAGTTGATCCGGAGTGCGGCGGGTTAAAATCCGAGAAATACATTTTACCCATACGGTATCGTTTTTTTTCAGGAATGCATTTTACCATAGGCAGACCTGTGCACGGTCTGAAAATGCCACCCCCCCCGTTTTATTGGAGGATTTGCCCCCCCCCCCGTTTTATTGCCCCCCTCCCCGCCAAAAAATGAAAAAGTACCCTAAAATATGACGCCATTTTTGACCTATGATGACGCCATCATCGCGAATTTTTTGCAGTTTTTAGCCTATTTCAATGTATTTTAAGCCATTTTAGACCTATTTTTACCTTATTTCCGCTTTTTTTGTCCCTTTTTTCCCTTTTCCCTTCTTTTTTTCTCTTTTTTTCTCCTTTTTTTCTCTTTTTTTCTTTCCCCCCTGCTTGCCCCCCCCCCCGTTTTATTGCCCCCCCCCCGTTTCAAAAAAGTTGCCCCCCCCCGTGCCCCCCCCCCCCGTTTTGGAATTGCCCCCCCCCGTTTTAACCCCGGGGGGGGCAGTGCACAGGTCTGCATAGGTGTTTTTTGGGGGGGACAGAGGGGTGCACCCCCCCCCCCCTAGAGCCAAAATTTTGGACCCTCCCCCTAGAAAAAATTCAGGGCCCCTCTTTCCCCTAAAGCTCGAGAGCGGTCCGGCCTGACCCCCCCCCCTAGCGAGGCTGACCCCCCTCCCACCCTCCCAACCAATTTGGAAGTATATTTTTTTATTTACTGTCAAAAACACGGGTTTTTAGTTAAAAACAGTGTTTAAATACACTTTTTAGTTCTAAATAGGCTGTTTTAATACATAAAATTCAATATTAGACCTAAAAACACTTAAATTATTGAGTTAAAAAAATTTTGTTAAAAAATTTGACCCCCCTGACCCCCCCCTAAATTTGAAATCTCGCACCCGGGGTCGACCCCCCATAAAAAGCCAGGGGGGTCCGGACCCCCCCCCTAAAAAATTTTGGCCTTCCACCCGGGGGTGGACCCCCCCCCTAGCGGACCCGACCAAAAACACCTATGCATTTTACCCTATCGTTTTTTTGGTTTTCAAGAAAAAATGGGTAAAAAAACGCTAATTTTAGATCTACAAGCACTTTTTATTGCATTTTTGAGTTTTTTATTGCTTAAAACACTTATTATTTTCACCTCAAAAAATCTAGATTCTGCACTTAAATTTAGATTTTCTGGTGCCTTTTAAGAGCTTAAAATTAAAAAAATTTCCCACCCCGAACGAAAGGCATTCTGCCCTCGCACTCTCCCAGACCTGTGCACGGTCTGAAAATGCCCCCCCCGTTTTATTGGAGGATTTGCCCCCCCCGTTTTATTGCCCCCCCCCCGCCAAAAAATGAAAAAGTACCCTAAAAATATGACGCCATTTTTGACCTATGATGACGCCATCATCGCGAATTTTTTGCAGTTTTTAGCCTATTTCAATGTATTTTAAGCCATTTTAGACCTATTTTTACCTTATTTCCGCTTTTTTTTTGTCCCTTTTTTCCCTTTTCCCTTTTTTTTTCTTTTTTTTTCTCCTTTTTTCTCTTTTTTTTTTCTTTCCTCCCTGCTTGCCCCCCCGTTTTATTGCCCCCCCGTTTCAAAAAAGTTGCCCCCCGTGCCCCCCCGTTTTGGAATTGCCCCCCCCCGTTTTAACCCCGGGGGGGCAGTGCACATGTCTGCTCTCCTGACAAAGGGCTCTCCTCTGGCCAACACCCCATTTCTGGGGGCTACCGCCCCAGACCCCCATGTAGGCACGTATAAAACACCTTCCAAACCCCCCCTCAATTTAAATCCTGGGTACGGCCATGACTATTCACCTCTTTCTCTTTTGTTGTGATATAATTCCAAAAATTTTTAAGTTTTCAAATTTGCTTTGAAAATTTGTTTGATTTTAATTTTTTAAGAATTGTTGTTATTTAAATTTTGTTTGTGTAATAGTACCTGATATTAATAAACGAGGTATAAAATTATAAAAGTTAAAAAAAAGTAATAAATTTATTAGCGAAAGGTGTTTTTTGTTAAGTCATGCGTCATGTCGCGTTTTTTAAATTAATTAGTGTAATAGAAACATATTTCTGTTTGTATTTGGGTTTTAATGAATTTTAAAAAAAAATTGAATAAAAAAACTTTACATTTTAGTCAAAAAAGCTTGGTGATGGTAGTGTTTCACTTGAAATGTCATTCTCCGAAGACAATTCGGGATTTATTGTAACGTGTCCTTCAGGTAATATTATATTTTACTAAATAGGTGATAAAGTAAGTGGTATTCTGTTTTTCTGCCTATTCCATTTAACTCAGAATTTTTATTTAAAACGGTGCAATCAAATTAATTGAAAGAAAACCTCCTTTTTCACTCTCGCTCGACTCCAGCCTTTTGAATTTTCTTTAAGATATGCCTAAACCTTGGAGAGTAGCCAAGCTTTAAAAAAAAGGACTCCCTACTGAGTATATACAATGTTTTTTTTTAATAAATCGTTTCGTTAAATACATAATACCAATAAAAGTCTGATATGATTATTTTACCACCCGAAACTCATTTTGTTTATGTGGGGCTAACCTTGATTTCCGTTAACCATAATGCGGATAATCTTCACGTTTTGCTAACCACCTCTTCATACTCCTTAAGGATATTAATTACTGCGATGGAGTTCGCTCAGCATCTCTTCGCCCTTCAGGGTTTGGCTGATTTCTCTAAATGTGAGAATGCCATGTATATGAATGTGCGTTTTGCATAAAAGGCTGTTTGGCGACGTGTTAAAGTGTTCATACTTTGTCCAAAATGTCCAAAAAGACTAGTTTTGAACAATAAAAAGCGTCTTTTGGACAATTTAAATGTTCTTTGGATTGGATTTTGTCGACTGGACGAAGTATGAATAATGCTAAATGAAATATTCTCCTTTAAAAAGTCCAAAGTGTCCCTCAACGGCATACATATGCAAGTTGGTCCGGAGTGGGGGTGGGTTATACCCCAAATTAGGGGGGGCGGGCTTAAAATCCGAGAAACGCAAAATACCCATATCGTTTTTTTTCTGGAATGCATTCATAGATGTTTTTGGGGGGGGGGGGACAGAGGGGTCTACCCCCCCCCCCTAGAGCCAAAATTTTGGACCCCCCCCCTGGAAAAAATTCAGGGGGCCCCGCCCCCCCCCCCAAGCTCGAGAGCGGTCCGACCTGCCCCCCCCCCCCCTGGAAGGCTGGACCCCCCTCCCCTCCCCTCCCGACCAATTTGGAAGTATATTTTTTTATTTACTGTCAAAAACACAGGTTTTTAGTTAAAAACAGTGTTTAAATACACTTTTTAGGCCTAAATAGGCTGTTTTAATACATAAAATTCAATATTAGACCTAAAAACACTTAAATTATTGAGTTTAAAAAATTTTGCTGAAAAATTGGACCCCCCTGACCCCCCCCCTAAATTTGAAATCTCGCACCCGGGGTCGACCCCCCCTAAAATGCGTGGGGGGTCGGGCCCCCCCTGGACCCCCCCCCCTAAAAAATTTTGGCCTTCCACCCGGGGGTGGACCCCCCCCTAGCGGACCCGACCAAAAACATCTATGAATGCATTTTACCCATATCGTTTTTCGAATTTGAAAGAAAAATGGGTAAAAAACGCTAATTTTAGGTCAAAAAGCCCTTTTTATAGCATTTTTGAGCTTTTTAATGCTTAAAACATTCATTTTGACCTTAAAACTTAAGTTTGGGGGCAGTTAGAAGTCATTTTTTTCTTGATTTTTCCAAAATTGGGGGGGGTTAACTTTTTCTCCCCCCCCACTTCTGAGTGGGGGGGGGGGGTTAAACCCCCCTTCTCAGAATTTGGGGGGGTTAACCCCCCCAACCCCCTCCCGTGCCCATGTATGCTCAACGGACAATCCAAAAATGTCCAAAGAACAAAGTCTATTAGAAATTTTGACGGCTGTATTTGTCCTTTGGACAGTGTTCTTCGAACTTTTGTCTTTTGGACAAAGTGGATGAACACAGACAACTTTGGACGAAGTATGAACCACCCTTTAGAAACTTATTTTGTTCTTAAGCACTTGAAATCAATATTAGTTTTGGGATCAACCACTGTCAATGGTAAACAACAATCAATAATAGTCTGTTTTTTTGTTAATTTTGTTTAATTACTTAATATTTGTCTTTTTTATAGATTACCCGTCTAATCCAAATATGTTATTCAAAGTACAAACAGATAGTCAATCGTTGTTACAATGGGCAAAAAATTTACAAGAAGTACGTTTTTATGAAGTATCTTTACTTACCGCTGAATTATTTTTGCTTTCTTTGAGCATAATTTATTCCAACATCAAGAATCCATAACAGGAAATGTATAACTGTGTAGTAAATTTGACCCTGTACGTATATCGCTTTGACAGAAATTCCCCTCCTCCAGAAAGGATGTTGAATTTGGCCTTTTTTAAAGGTTTCATCGCTTCGAAAAAAATATACCATTTTTACTGCACATTGTTCAGTAGTTAACGGCTTGCAGGTACAAAGTCAAAATATCATGTTTTACTTACATAAATTTTTATTTTGAATTATTGTATTTTTATAGAGTATTAAATGCGCGCACAACAGGTTATCAGACCTGTGCACGGTCTGGAAATTCCCCCTCCGGAATATAAGTGACTGCCCCGTTTTATTGCCCCCCCCCCTGCCAAATTAAAAAAAAACACCCAAATTTATGGCGCCATTTATGACCCTATTATCGCGAAATTTTTTGCAGTTTTTAACCTATTTCAATGCATTTTAAGCCACCTGTTTTTATTTAAGATTCGTCTTTTTTGTCCTTTTTTTCCTCCTTTTTTCTTTTTTTCTCCTTTTTTCTCTTGTTTTTCCTTTCTCCCCTGCTTGCCCTTCCCGTTTTATTGCCCCCCGGTTCAAAAAAATTGCCCCCGTACCTCCTAATAAAACCCCGAGAGGGGCAGTGCACAGGTCTGGATTATTAAGTTTTTCAAAACGGGAAAAATATTATGGACCTGACCTTTAAAAATCCTACATTAGCACATAAATATTTTTAATGTTTAGTTTGCTAATTCAAGTAGAGGACAGATTAAATTGGCCGGATTACTTTCAAGGTAATAAAAAAAATTTAATATTGTTGAATTATTTATTTTTAGTAAATCAATGAATAAAAAATTACTTTTTTAAAAATATATACTGAAGTTCCCGTACTCTATAATGATACCTTTAACGCAAAACGTATTCGTAATCCTAGTGATACTTCATACTTTTATTTTTTGGGTGAATATTAATAGAAAGTCTGGTATTGGGTTAGCTGTGATGATTATTTTAAATGATGATATTTAACGAAGTTAAATAATAAAAAAACTAAAACCCTTCCGCCCTAACCCCTATTGTTTAAAGCAGGATAGTAAAATAAAATAGGACAAGCGACATAGCAAATAAAATGGTGATAGGGGCATTTAATAAAAGTTTCTGTTGGGTGTGCACACGCTAGAAGGGGGCTCTTGGATGGAAGGAAAAATTTTATTTTAGGGGAGAGGCCTGGACTCCTCTTGACTTTTTAGAAGGGCAACCAGCTCTGTGGAAGGGGAGAGTCCAGATTTTTTTAAATTTTCTATTATCAATTAATGTAAAACGTGAATTAATTAAAGCAATGTTAAATTTTAACATTGCTTAATAAACTTTAGGTTGCGAAAGGTTTTTTCTGAGAAAAGTGTTTTCTGAGTTTTAAAATTTAGAACTTTTTAGGGCTTTAGAATTATATAAAATTCATAAGAAAAACAGAAATACTGTAACTCATGCTGATGCACCGACATCTTCAGCACAGCAGGTATTGCTTTGAATTAAATTGGATTATGTTTTGCCGAATATAGAGGGTCATATTTTTTATTTGATTCCTTTATTAACACTAACTTTAAATCAGGGACGTAACCAGCGGGGGGGGCGGCCGCCCCACCCACCCCCCCTCTCCCCCCGAAACGGTCGGACAGGGGGAAAATGAGGATAGTGGTTGGGCGGGGGGGGGGGCAGCCGCCCCCCCCCCAAAATGGTCGCCCGATAGTAAAATTTGGGGGTGTTCAGAGGCTAAAAATTCAAAATTTTCTAACGCCTCGCTAATCACTCGGCACCAAACTATAAAATAATTTTAGTACCACAATTGACCCCAAAAAAACAAAAAATTTTTCCGCTTCGCTTCGCTCAGCGGCATAGGTGGGCAGCCTCTCGGATTTCGGGGGGGGGGGTGTCCGGCAAGACCCAAATTTTGAGGGGGGGTGTACCCAATACCCAAGATTATATACATACATGGGCGTAGCCAGGGGGGTAGGTCGGCAAAGGGAAAAATTTGGGGTTAGACAGACACCTCTTTTGCAGTGGCGTGCCCAGGATTTCATTTTGGGGGGGGGGCGGTCTGGGGCCCTACTAACCCTGATGGAGGGGTCTGGGGGGCAGCAGCTCCCCAGATATGGGGGTCTGGGGGGCGAGAGCCCCCCAGTCGGGGCTGCAAGGGGTGGAGACCCTGGTCAGGGGGGTCCGGGGGGCATAACGCCCCCGGGGGAGAAAATTTTTGAATTTAAGGCGCTAAAATACATCTCAAATTTTTTTAATTCCAGATGACACTCATTACAAAATTTAAGGTTTATTATAACTACACATTTAAATATTAATGCGTTTAAAACGTTATAATTAAAGGATAATAGTGTTTATAGTAGTTTTATTAAACTTGTATACCTAAACTACTGATACAGCATAATTTATTTGTAATTGAAAAATGAAGATAAACTTATCATTATTAACAATTAACTCTCTGCCGCGAAGCGTGGAAAATTTTTTTTAGTCGTTTTATAACACTTGAAAATTTTTCTCCGGGAGGCGAATTTGGGGGGGGGTGTCCCTGGGTACCCCAAATTTAGGGGGGGGGGTGTCAGCAAAATCCGAAATTTTGGGGGGTATAACCCCCCCCCTGCCCACCTATGCTCAGCGGTCACTTTCTATAGTATACATACATATCTCCCTATTTATCTTGCCTAATGCTAATGTTATTTCAAAGTTAGTACAATATTTTGTATAAGTAATAAGTACCACACAGAAAGCAAAACAAACAATCATATTTGTTGATTTATGTACCTCCTTATTTAAAAAAAACATGTTTTTACCGCTAAAAACATTAGATAATACGTTATTAGGCCAAAAACAGTGTATTATACACCTTTATCTACGTTTATCCCTGTTTTTTAACGTTTTCAAAAATTAAGGCGGAGCCCCTCCTCTTATCCCCAAATTTTTTGTACTACAATCCGCCCCCCTCCCTAATAAAACCGTGGGCACGACCCTGCTTTAAATTGCAGAATCACATTCCTTCCTAAAAATTTTTGTAAGGGAAAACAAACGCCCCCTAAATATCTGAAGTCACAATAAAACCCAAAAAATGTTTTTTAGGTGTTTTCGAAATTTAAGATTTTCGGCTGTTTCCGGTAGCCTTACCTTTTTATACATTTTACATTGTTTGGTTAAAAAAATAATGAAAAAACTTATAATGTCTCCTTTCCATTTTTTATTGTTAATAATTTCACCCTCTTATATCATACTCCAGAGCGTTGACCATTTAAAACTGAGAAAGCTCTGAAACTCTGAAGCTTCATCGTTTAAATTATTACGTTTTCAGATTATTGACGCGTGAAATATGTTTTAAGTTATTTTATTCGCATTTTAAAGCTATTTTTATTGTTTTTTAATAATTTTGGAAAAAATCGTTTAAAAAATTTCTTGCTAAAAAAATGCTAAAAAATAATCTATGGGATTACTTTTTTATGATTGAAGAAATTTACACAAAAATCGGGAGGAATTTTGGCGCCAATCCCACAAGTTTTTTATTAGTTTTTTTTGTTTGATCAAAATGATTTTCGATTCAGGGTCGATGGAGCCGGAGGAACTTGGAGCTGGAACTTGGGATCAAAAATAAGGAATTTAGACCGTAAATAAGGAACTTAGAGCTGTAAATTGGAAACTTGGAACCAAAAGTAAAAACGCTAAAACATTTACCTACGCTTAAACGAAGCTTTAATGTAAGCCCAAGCCAATTTTTCTTAAGGTTTCCAAGTTCCGATTGTTCGTTTCGCCAAGTTTACAAAAATTTACGATGACTATGTAAAGACCCCGAACGAAATTTTCATCGTTTTTATTTATTTTTAAGGATTTTATTATGATATAAATATGCCTTGGACATATTTTAATGTCAAAAATGTTGACGCAAAGTATAAAAGTCTACCAATTAAACTGTGTATATCCAATTCAAAAATAGTAAATTGAAAAAAAAACACGCTTTTTTAAACAAAATTTAAATTTTTGAACATGTGCGAGTGGTTTTAAGAATGATAATCCTCAAAAAAACTTTGGCCGCCTTTGTCTGGCAAAAAATTTCTGGATATACCCATTAACCTCTCAAAAAAATCCGACAGACTGCCCACGTATGCGTATACCTTGCCCCATTTTTCAAAAGACTGTCCAATATAATATAATATCCGTGTACAAGCAACATTAATTAAATTTTAAGAAAATTTTTGACCTTAAATTAATATTGTCCGATTCCGATAACTATTGTTATTTTACAGATACACTGGGACTGGAAATATTTATTATGTTGATTTATCTCCCGAATAAAAATAAATTATACACTGTTTTAATATTGTGTTAAAAAAAGCTTATTTAAATACATTGGAATTATTTTTCGCAAATAAACTTTTTTTACAATAATTTAATTTCACTGTTTTTCCAATAAAGTTATGGATTAGTTTACACAAATATAGTTAAAGCGGATTTTTTGTTTTAAAATTGGCATTTTATTACAATTTATCAGAAAAAATACTATATTATTTTAATATCAAGGAGGATTCTGATTTCGAGGATGACGAAGCAATGGATTGGGACAAAAGTTGTTCAGACGCTGATGAAGACGACGGTTTTATCGGGTAATTAAAACCTGTGTATTTATTTTATTTTCTATTTTATCTAAGTTTAAACGCTATTTTTTTCGATTTATAAACCGAAATCTGTTTATAAATCGAACAAATTATACCCCTATACCTTCTTGTTCATTCCACAAATTTATAAAATTTGTGGAATGAACAAGAATGGTATAGTGGGGTCGGGTTCCACCCCCCTTTCCCCTTTTCTTACCCCCCTTTCCCCTTTTCTTACCCCCCTTTCCCCTTGTCTTAAAATTTTTTCCCTCCCACGATAAAAAAATTTCGTGCTACTCCCCAAGTTTTCGATTTTTCCCCCCACCCCCCTCTAGAATAAATCTCTCTTAGCAAATTTAGGTACAATTTTTTTTCCTAAATTTTCATCTGCAAATCATTCATTATTATTTTTTTCCTTATTATTTATTTATTAATAATAATTATACTTTATTATTATTTATTATAATTATTCAGACCTGTGCACGGTCTGAAAATGTCCCCCGTTTTATTGGAGGATTTGCCCCTCCCCCGTTTTATTGCCCCCCCCCCGCCACAAAATGAAAAAGTACCCTAAAAATATGACGCCATTTTTGACCTATGATGACGCCATCATCGCGAATTTTTTGCAGTTTTTAGCCTATTTCAATGTATTTTAAGCCATTTTAGACCTATTTTTACCTTATTTCCGCTTTTTTGTCCCTTTTTTCCCTTTTCCCTTCTTTTTTTCTCCTTTTTTTCTCTTTTTTTTCTTTCCCCCCTGCTTGCTTCCCCCCGTTTTATTGCCCCCCCCCGTTTCAAAAAAGTTGCCCCCCCGTGCCCCCCCAATTTGGAATTTCTCCCCCCCGTTTTAACCCCGGGGGGCAGTGCACACGTCTGATTATTATTTATTTATTATTATTATTTATTCATTATAATTATTATTTATTCATTATATTATTATTTTATTCATTATTTTTATTTTATTCGTTTGTATGGTGTATACTTCACAAATAATAAAATATTTTTTTATTTCACCTTAAAATTTTTAGGGAAGAAGAATTCACTACTGATTGGGAAATTCAAATGGATATTAAAAAGGTATTAATTAATTGACATGAGCAATTTAAAATAATAAAATCTTGAAATAATGGCCACATTTTTGAAGCGACATTTTTACAATGATTTTTAAGAAGCTTTAATTAGTCAAAGTTATCATTAAAATTTGTTTTATTTCAAAACTTTTTGTAATATTGGTATTTATAGAAACCTGTGCACGGTCCGGAAAAACAACCGATCGCTTTATTAGTGGCTGTGCGTGTGCCCCTCGTTTTAATACTCCCAGTCCACAGGTCTGTTAATATAGTATTTTTTATTGTAGAAAGCGTGGTTATTAAAAGAAAATGAGTTAAGAGAAAAATGGAGAGCTGAAAAACTTGGATTGCAGCAGAATCAAAAATTTTGTGCTACGCCTTACTCACAAGGTATTATTGCTTAGTTTGTTGGTTTAATTGTTTTTGTGACAAAATCGCGATATAGCATTGTCTCTTCTGCGCTTTCTTCTTTTTAGTATAGCGTTATTAAAACGAAAATTTTCCTCCTTTTTGTTATCCTGTCTATGGTCATAGTTTAAAAAAGGGGGTGGGGCTTAAAATGGGGCTCTTAGTTTTTAAGTAACCACCCCCCCCCCCCCGTAAAAAATAATTCAGGCCTATTATGTTAAATTTCTAATTTTTTACTCCTGACCTACCCTTTAAATCTGGCCCCCGTCTTTAAGCCATTTTTAAATAGTATTTTTATCCTGAATTTTCTTTCAAAAACGTTAATTTTTAACACAAATTCGTATTTTGTACTTGATTTAGCAACAGACATTATAATAATCATAGATGAACAAAGTTTCTAGAGCTAGCAGGCCTTGTACTTACTCCGCGCAAGAATATATACAAGAGAATGTCCGACTGTACACTGAATTTTTGACCAAAATTTTGAAAAAAAGTCGCACTTTCGAATTCATGTGCGACTTTTCTCGCAAAAATCCGCCATTTTCTTCTAGTTTTTCTGTGCAGCAATTTTTAACACTGTTAGTTTTCTTGCAGTGGGAACTGCGACTTCTTTCGCACTCTATACTGCTTTATTCGCACTGCGATTATTTTCGCACTGCGAGTCTGGCTGCACAACAGAAAAATAAAAACAAAGCGGAGCGAAAATTTTGTGTTTAAATAAGTAAAAGTCATTTTTTAACCTTAAAATGTTCAAACTTTTTAGTTATAATGAAATAAAGTAACAGCTCTCCAACGTTTTAAAATTAAATAAAACAAGTTTCAAAGTGTTTTACTCCATTGCAAATGATTGCCAGCGTCTGTATTTTTTTTTGTTGTGCAGTTAGACTGGCAGTGCTAAAATAATCGCAGTGCTAATAAAACAGCATAGAGTGCAAAAGAAGTCGCAGTCCCCACTGCGAGAAAACTAACACCGTGTTAAAAATCGCAGCGCGGAAAAACTAGCAAAAAATGGCGGATTTTTGCGAGAAAAATCGCACACAATTTAAAAGTGCGACTTTTTCCGAAAAATTTTGGTCAAAAGTTTAGTTTACAGTCGGATATTCTCTTGTGTTATATATTCTTGCTCCGGGTAAATGAGATTGTAAATTCTAGAAGAATGTCCTGCGTTTCTTTTTCTTCTGAGCTTTTTAAGGGGCAGTAAACGACTGGAAACATGTAAAATCTACTACGGGAAGGGAAAATTATTTTGATGTCCAAAGCAAAACACTTTTAAAGCATAATTATTTTGGTTAAAAATTTTGAATGAAAATATACCAAAAATTTTCTTGATAGGTAGAGGGATCAGATTTAAAATTTTCGAAGGCGCTTCTGGTGAAAAATTAAGCAATTTGGGAGAGAAGTCCCCAGATTTTTTTCTAGTAAAGAAGGGCATAATTTTGAGGCTTGACCTGGTGGATCACACGCACGGTAACCCTCTTTGTTCATCTATACATAAACATTGATTCATTGATTCTATTTTTTGCGTTTAGTGCGTAATCGCTATTTCTATTCTGACGATTACTCCAGCGACGTTCCTGGTGCCAAAAAGTTTGGTAGGAAATATTTTATATACCGTAATCAAAATATTACACAAAATATTATAAAATCAGCTGCATTATTACCTATATCACAGAAAAATATGTTTGAAACTAGGATAAGATAATTCAAAAACTCTACAAATTTGCCGGATTTTATTTTCTTAAACTTTTAATTGTAAAAACCTTTTTTTGTTAAAAACTTTTTGTTCTTTTTAGAAATTAGACAATTACAAAATATAACATCATAAAATATTAAAACTCGAACATTTTTGGACATGGATACACCATTTTCATCAACCGTCACCTATGCCTCGTAAACTAACGTTTTTAGTTTTTTTAACAATTTTTTTAGCTAAGTGTAAACCGGAAGCCATTCTTGCTAAAGAAGGAAAGCAAATCTTTGAACATGAAAGTGCGGCGTTTCAAATTCTTTCCAACGAAATGATTTGGCTACTGAAGCACGGACCAGTATGTTTATATTATTCATAGCGAAATTTAGTATAATTTAATTTATTTATGGACAAAACTAAAACGCATCTATTGGAAACCTATATAAGTTGATTTTAACTTGAAAGGGTTAAAGCCAGATTTAGATAATGATGATAGGGGGATAGCGGAGGAATTAATAATGAGCAAACGTAATCTTACCACAAAGTTTTTTTGAGAATACATATTTATGACTATCTCTTTTTTAGATTAAAAGAAAGTAAAAAACCCTATTTTATAAAAAACAATAACAAATTTAGACATTCAAACTCATTTTTGCCGGATGGTTAGAAAATGTTTTGAAATGAGAAGCCTTATTTTTTGATTTTACAAATGGGTTTTTTTAGTCTATTTTTTCACCAAATTGGTTGGGTAGAGGGTAAAGCTATAAGCCTCATAATATAGAGAGGGATGGTTTATATTAAAAAATATGTAGTTGCTAACTCAAATTTATAATTCAAGTATAAGCTTTTGGGATTGTTTGTAGTTTTGATATTTTATGTTTTTCTTATAAAATTTTCATCCTCAAATTTTAATTGAGTTTAAAAAATAATGTATAATTACTAAAAAATCTTATGGAGAATCCACCTTTATAACGTTTCAAAAATTTGCAATAGACCGTTATACTTACACAACAAAAAACCACAAGTGTATACAAAACAATGTTTATTATTGGCGTGTCATCGTTATGAAAAAAACTAGTTAAATTTTTTTTTAAATTGTTATATTTTCAGGAAAAAGGTTTGGAGTGTTCAACAGTTGATGACAGTTTGTACACATGGAATGTTAAGATGAGTTTGTTTCCTGATTCCTCAACATTAAAAGAGGAGCTGCTTGCACTGGAAGCTATTTACGGATATAATTACGTCGAACTTCAGTTGGTAACGCATTAAAAACTTAATTGTAAAAAAAGAAATGTTACGTTCTTGTTGTTCCTAGAGGTTGAGAACTGAGATTATAGATAATTGATATTTGGAAAATTTTTAGTCACCTTTGTACATTAGGATTTTAGGTGATTAGGGAGTGTGTTTCGGGTTTGGTTTCTCTAAATTTTGATTATTTCATGTTTTTGACTGGTGGAACCTTCCTTCTAAAATTAGGAGTTCATCGCAAAAACGCTATAAAATAAATGTTTTGTCAGACCTGTGCACTGCCTCTTCCCGGGGGGAGGTTAATTGGAGGGGAGCAATTTTTTTTTTTTTAAAACGGGGGGCAATAAAACGGGGGTAGGGGGCAAGCAGGGGAGAAAAAAAAAAGAGAAAAAAGAAGGGAAAAGGGACAAAAAAGCGAAAATAAGGTAAAAATAGGTCTAAAATGGCTTAAAATACATTGAAATAGGCTAAAAACTGCAAAAAATTCGCGACGATGGCGTAATCTTAGGTCAAAAATGGCGTCATATATTTAGGGTACTTTTTCGTTTTTTGGCGGGGGGGGGGGCAATAAAACGGGAAGGGGCAAATCCATAGGTAGGCAGGGGGGGGGTGTGGGGGTTTATTATACCCCCCAAAATCCCGAGTATAGCCGACACCTCCCCCCTAAAAATTGGGGGTAACCCGGACACCCCCCCAAAATTTGGGGGGTCCCATTACTAAAAACGCTAAAAATGGGGTATTTGAGGTATACCCCCAAAAAATTTATGGGACACCCCCCCCCCAAATTTCGAGGGTCGGGTATACCCCCTCCCAAAATCCGGGAGGCACCCCCTTCTATGCGCAAATCCTCCAGTAAAGCGGGGGGGCATTTCCAGACCATGCACAGGTCTGTTTTGTTATTTTTTGTATTGTATTTCCGTCTACGACTGGGACATACATAAACAATAGACACATGATTGCACTGATTTTGTATGCATCAAGAAACAAGAGTGAAGAAAACCCCATCCCTATTTAAGATACATGAGCAAGTTAGGCCGGAGTGGGGGATGCATAAGTGAGTAGGTGGGTAAGGCTACCCCCATGCCCTCGGCCAGGTTAAACTAAACTCTCCCTTTCAGAATTTAGAACTCCTCCCAAACCCCTTTTTCTCTGTAAACAATTCCCCGTATTTCGTGCCTATGTATAACAATCAATAATATCTTGTTGATTAATATCTTCATAAATTTTTTCTACTTTTATTTTGTAACAAAAAAATGACGTTCTATTTTTTTGCGAAAATATAAAAACTTAAAGATAAATTCCATCAGGGTGAAAATAGATGAGTGGTAAAGTAACCACTAGTTTTTTGAGAAAATATCACGTGCAGAAAAACACATGACGCAATTAAATAATAATTGGTTACATAACCGCTGAAAACTTTTTTTAAAATTTTTCTCGCTCACGGGTTTATTGTTTATTTCTTCCTGGCGGAGAGCAGTTACGCCCTTAATTTCACCCTGGAAGACTTTAGCTTTAGTCTTTTAATTTAGTTGAGTTGTCTTTTGTTTTAAATATTGAAATATTCTAATATAAATTGTTTTTCAGGATTTTATTCCGGATTTTCCTTTCTATCCTCCTCTGCTAAAAGTAATTCGCCCTCGCTTTAAGGTAAATTAAATAAAGTATTTAATTTCGTATTAAATGTTTTTTTCAATGTTTATTTTATAATCAACATTAATCGACTATAATCAAGGTGCCATTGAGCCACCAGGATCGTGCTGACTTTCAGGCAGGACCCAACGGGCATCGGGTACCAACCATCTGGACCTGGTTGCTGGATCTTTTCTTTTATAGAAATGAGTCTAGCTTGGCATGGCTAGAGTGATTGTTATTGTACGTCGGCTACGCATGGCATGGCAGTTTTCCATCTAGCAAAGTAGTGGACAAATGCAGCTCCATAGTGTGTGGAGTCTGTATATACCATTGGCCTTGCAGGAACACCAATGCTGCTCATGTACGACGTTAAATCTAAGATCAAAATCAAGCGGCGGCTTAAAATCCTTTAACTAAGACCTCGGAATGGGTGAACACTGCGTGCAGTGAACACTAGCGGTAGAGGTTGCCAACATTGTTATCAATGTTGGACGAAAAGTCTCAACCATGGGGGTGAAATTTTTTCGCCCCTCCTGGCTTGTCTCAGCGCCCGCCCTTTGTATAATCTGCATAGGGGAGATAAGTTTCACGTAATGCAACAACAACAACAACTATTATCGAGCGTTCATTGTTTTAGGTGTTTTTATTCATTATAACACGACATTGTCTTTTTTTAAAAAAACTAATTTTATTAATTTCTTTAAAACTGTACATGGAATAAACTGATGAAAATTACCAATTGTGGGAAGTGAATTAGGATCGCCGCTTTCGCAGTGTGCAATAAAATCAGTAAAATCACTTTTGTTTTATAAATCCAGTTCTTAACATAATTTACATTTGGCTGCAATTTTTGTGTTAAAAATCTTTTGTTTTTCGTTTTTAAAATTATAGGGGATTGTAGTTAACATTGAACTGAGTGGTCAGTTGCAGAAAAAAAACTGATGAAATAAAATTAAAAAAGATTATACTCTTATACTAAACTAATACATTTTCTAGAGCATTATGGTGGAAGTGAAAAATGTTTATTTTTGCTCTAAATTTTTCATTAGTATAGTATAAAAATTATAAGGTTTATTTTAGGAAGGAATCGTGCAATCTTTGGCAAATATCAATTTATTAAAACTCACTTTTTGGAATCCTGCCAAAACAGTGGCTAATGTTTTAGAACAAATTCACGAAATTTTGCTGAAGCACGCTCAGTAAGAAATTTATGTGTTTTTTTTGTTTATGAACTGTAATAAAAATAATTTTATAGAATTAATTCGAACTTTGATTACTGTTTTTTTAAGATACACTTCTTGTACTTCAAAACCCTATTTTTTTCGTATATTATTATGTTGCAATAATCTAAAATATTTAAAAAAATTAAATTTTAGAGCTTTTTATTCCTTAAAACGATCATTTTTACCTCAAACTTAAGTTTATAGTAGCTAAAAGCCATTTTTAAGACTTTTTGATTTTTCCAAAATAAAAAAGGGGGTAATCTTTTCACCCCCCCCAACTTCCGGTAGGCATCAACGTCCATGCTTCTCTGTGCCTCGCCCTGTGCCCATCTATAGAATTGACTTATATTATTATTTTAGTTTGGAAGTTAGATCGGTGAGAAACTGCTGGAAAAAATACCCTGAAGGGGCTTATCTTCCTCTTGAAGACTTCTTGATTAAACTGGCTTTGGTAAGATTTTGTGTGATCGGAGAATTTAGTTGCACTAGTATTAGAAAATATAACAACCAACCATGTTTAAAAAAATATGTATCTTAAACTTTCCTGATATAGTGAATTTTGCTTAAAATTTGAAATATTGAGAAATTCATATTTTTATGTTTTTCAAAGCACGAGAGACTTCATGTTTTGAAAAACATAAAAATAAAATGTTATTTCTGTACACGATGTTGTTCTAGGATAATTTATATCCTTTTAGTTTTTTTGATCCACAGTGTTTTTTATACACTGCCTGTTTTTTGAATTCAGATGAAATTCATGAA
>JASAMX010022548.1:0-10157 GCA_030248175.1 Microlaimidae sp. YZB2_3
AAATGGTGTCAATTCACCATAAATATAATACGTTTACAATGGTACAAGTTCCATACGTGTACCAAATATCGATTTTACTGATTCAAAAGTAATTACAAATTGTAAAACATTTTTATAGCATAAATCAAACACGTAGACTTCATTTTTGTGGTTATTTTTCGGATTTTAGCTTCTGAAAAAAGTTATGAGCCAATTTATACCCAAAAATTGCCCTTTTTGGCATGTACAATTTATGTTATTAAGAATTTTTTTTATTAAGCCTTCAATCAAATTAATACTTTTTTTTTTGTATTACCAAGTGTCTGGCAGTTATATACTTTTATTTTTTTCATCGTAACTACCAATTTTTTATAGTAACCGTTCAAATACCCACCAAATTTTGGTTGTGAAAAAATTAAAATTTTTGAAAAACAACTTACTTAAAAAAATCAATTATATTACAATTTTGTTCATTTTCAGGTTTTGCTTGGCTTAGGAACAATAAATCAGTGAAAAACTAAGTTTAAATTAGCGTTTAAAGTAAAACATTTTATCTTGTTATTTTGTCCATGTTTTTGATGGTCCGTGACTTTTAAATTTTCAATTTTTTTGAAACTTTTTCTACAGATTTTTAGCATTGTTAAAACAGTTTTTAATTTAGTTTGTTAGTTTACCAAATTTTTTTTCCTAACATTATAAATTACACTTGCTGGAAAAGGCCATTTTTTGGGTATAAATTCGCTCGTAACTTTTTAACAATATCTAAAATTTTAAAAAAAACCACAAAATAGAAGTTTACGTGTTTTAGTTATATAAATGTTTTACAACTTGTAATTACTGCTGAATCAGAAAAATCGAATTTTGGTACACGTATGTAGCTTTTTACAAAATTTTCTTTAATTTTTGACACTTGGAAAATACAAGAAAACAACCTACTTTTTATAATAACCGTTCAAATACCCATGTAATTTTAGTTGTGAAAAAAATTCCCATTTTAGAAAAACAACTTATTTTAATAAAAATTAATTACATTACACTTAAAAATTAAAAATCAATTAGATTATTTAAGAAAATCAATTATATTATTAAAAATCAATTATATTATTTGTTTCATTTTTAGGTTTTGCTTAGGCTTAGGAACAATAAATGGTAAAAAACTAAGTTTAAATTAGCGTTTAAAGCAAAACAAATTTTGTTGTCTGTGTTTTTGGTAATTCAAGTGACTTTTGACTTTTCAATTTTGTGAAAATTTTTCAGTTCTTTTAATATTCAGATTAGCATTGTTAAAACATAGTTTTTAATTTAATTTGTTGGTTTACAAAAAAATTTTTTCCTTTAACATTATAAATTGCACATGCTGAAAAGGCCATTTTTTGGTGAAAATTCACTTTCTAGCCTTTTACCACTATATTACTCTATATTTTAGTTATTAAAACGGCAAGCACTAAAAGACACCTACCACACCTACTACACCGACCGACCTAAACAAAACATTAAATTTAGCTTGATTGTAAGGTTTTGCTTAGGTTGCTTAGGGAAATTTATAAAAACAAGAGGAGTTTCACCCCTTGGTTGGTCAGTTGGTGTAGTAGGTGTGGTAGGTGTTTTTTAGTGCTTGCCTATTAAAACACGTAAAAGTCACTGTGCACCGGTGTCCGGAAATTTCGTTTTCTATATCTAATCTTTCAACATCTCGTCTTCTACATCTGGTCTTCGGAAAACTCATCTTTTGGATGCGATTTTGTAAACATACTTTCAAAAATGCGAGTTTCCACTCCAATGATAAAATTTTCTTTGATTTTTGGGTTTTGCTTAGGCTTAGGAAAAAAATAAAAGGTTTTTACTTTATTTTTTACCTTTTTACTTCAGTTCAAAAAACATCATTAAATACAAATTTACCATGATAAAATTTAACTTGATTTTTAGCTTTTGCTTAGGCTTAGCTTCTCAGTTTTTTGAATAAATCAATTAATAAAAGTTTATCATCAAAAAATTTTGCTTGATTTTTAGCGTTTGCTTAGGTTTAGGTAAAGAAAGGTTTTTAATACATTGTTTTAGTCAAAAAATAGGAAAAGCTTGTCTTTTGAAAAGTGCGTTTACAAAATCACATCCAAAAGACGAGTTTTCAGAGAATTAGATGTTTAAAAGACGAGTTTTTCTGAAGAAGACTGTTAGAAGACGAGATTTCTGAAAAGAGAAGATATAAAATCCCCATGGACAAATTCCCCATAGGCCAAAATCCCCATAACGTTACAAAATCCCCATAACGTTACAAAATCCCCATAAGGTGGTCCACAAACAAATAAACAAGAAGATGACTTGATTTTTGAGCTCTTGAGAAATCTGATTTATGAATTCACAGGAACTGTCATTCTCACTGGGGATTTTAACCTCCCTGGTATTGAGTGGAAAAATATGGATGTAGTTTCCAATTGTCAAAATGAACTTAACTGGCTTATTTTATTCAGTGAACTAGGACTAACACAAATATTAAAATCACCAACAAGAGTAGGAAATTTTTTAGATCCTACTTTTTAATGACAGATGAATACATTTTTTTGTTCTACTGAAGTAGCGCCAAATTTTTTAAATTCAGATCATTTTTCAATTATGTTTGAGCTTGACGCTGGCTGCAACGCCATAAAAATACTAAAAAACAAGTAAGTATGGTACCTAATTTTGCAAAACAGAACTAGTGCATCATCCTGGTTTCAACTGTATGCTTCCTATAATTGGATGATCTTTTTAAAAATCAAAACAGTGTTGAAGAGCAATGGCAATGTTTCAAAAACAAACTCATTTAAGGCATCAAAATCCATGTGCCAGTAAAGCTTTAAAGTTTAATTACAAAAAAACTAAGTATCCAGCAAATATTAAGAAACTTCAAAAAAGAAAACTAAAACTTTGGCACAAAAGAAAATTTCAAGATACCAAAGAAGTAGATAACTTAATCACAAAGAAATATTTGGAAAGCTGTAAAAAACCACAAAATTTCTCTTGAAAGAAATACTCAAAGGGGATATAGGAAGTTTTCATAGAATTTGTTAACAAAAACATTAAATCAAGAAGTTAATATCCGACCTTTGGTTAAAAATGACTCCACTCTTGCATTTGAAGACTCTGAAAAGGCTGAAATATTTGCTGAATATTTTAGTTCCATCTTTACAACTCATGATGGAAATCTTCTCTCATTTCATCCTGAAACTAAAATTAAACTAGAAAAATACTAAATTCTCAACAAATGAATGTTAAAAGGTTAAAAAAAATTGCCAAATAAATTTTCTAAAACTCCTGATTGTCTACCTGCCTATTTTTTGAAGCGCCTGCAAAGTACTGGCTGAACCTTTAGCTAAAATTTTTAACAAATCTTTTGAAACTGGAAAACTACCAAATGATTGGCTAATAGCCTTAAATTACCTTCCCCATATTTAAAAGAAATTAAAAAACAGAAAAGAAAACTATAGACCAATCTCATTAACCTCTTACTCCTGTAAAACCATGGAGGTGTTAGTTCGTGACAAACTTTACTCCTTGTTCCATAAAATATTATCAAGGTTTCAACATGGTTTTAAGGACAAAAGTTCAACGGTCACGCAACTAATAGAGAAGAGAAAATGATTGGAGTTTAAAGCTGCAAAAACAAGAAGTCTGTAGATGTTATCTATTTGGACTTTGCCAGAGCATTTGACTCTGTTTCTCACCAAAAACTTTTATACAAACTTAAACAATATGGAGTTACAGGAAATTTTCTTAATTGGATCAGTGCCTTTCTGACTAACAGGACATTAAAGAGTTATTATAATTTGTTTCCTCAGATAAGTAAGCTTAGTTCAGTTCCGCAAGGTTCAGTTTTGGGCCCACTCTGATTTTAATTTATATCAATGATATTGTTAACTGTGTAAAAGAGTCAAAAATTATATTATTCGAAGATGATGTGAAAATATATACAGACTTTTCAATAAGTAATAATGAAGCTATGAATCCTTAAGTTTTTAAAATGCAAAAAAATCTTAAAAAGTGGCTGAGTGGTCAAAGATCTGCAACTAAACCTTGCTGAAGACAAATGTGAGAACTTTCCATATTGGTCCAGCAGGCCATTTTGTATGCAACGATTATATAAACAACAAAGTTCTAAAGCAAGCCAAAACAATTAAAGATTTAGGTATTTATATGTCAGAACCTGAAGTTTTCTTATCATTGTCAAAAAAATAGCTGAGCTTGCTCGGCAAAGGTCGGCATTAATTCTGAACTTTCACAGCTGCAACCAGTTACAACTCGTACGAGCATATAAATCCTATATTAGGCCATTGCTTGAATATGGTGTGGCGCCATTTGGAATCCTTATCTCATAAAAGATTGTAATTTACTAGAAAAAGTTCAAAAATGTTATACCAGAAGATTATTTAGATGCTGCGGTCTAAAACACACTTAACTATGAAAATCGGTTGACTTTTTTAAAACTTGAAAAACTTTCAGATAGTAAGAATGAAACAGACTTATGTGAAATATACAAAATTATAAATGGCAAATCATGTCTTCAATCAAAAGATTTATTTTTATTCAACACCAACCAAACTCGAGGACATCCTTTTAAACTGCAAATTGATGAATGTAGAATTGATACAAGAAAATACTCTTTTCCAAACGCGCTATTTTAAATGGAATGCTTTAGATACCTCTCAGGTCACTGCTAATTCGGTCACAACTTTTAGAAAATCACTAAAATAACATAAGGTGTGTTTTAATTTTAAAATTATTATGCTCATTTTAATGCCTAAGCATAACAACTTGAGCCTTCTGAGCATTTTCTAGCTTAACTGTGTTGCTTTTAGATTGCACACAGCAAAGTTAAGTTCTTTGTCTTACTCACTTACACATCTATCAATAAAAGTGATGTTAATTTTTTTTCCTCTCACCGGGTCTCCCAACTTTTGTGTTTATTTTGTATATGTATATCTATCTAGTGTTTTTTTGTAGTATTGTGTTTATTTAAATGTATTTTCTTCTATTTGTTCTTTTTATTATAGAGTTTGTTCTATATAACTAATTGTGATATATTTTTTTTTTAAACTAACTAAACTTTCTTGTGTGCTGATTTACACATATTGTGGATTTGTAGATAATTGCTAAAAATAAATTTCTTTCTTTTTTTCTTTCTTTCTTTCTTTCTAAATTCCCCATGAAACAGTGCAAATTCCCCATAAAGTGGTGCAAATTTCCCATAAATATAATGCGTTTGCAGTATTTCCTTAAAATTTTAACACTTGGAAAATACAACAAAACTTTATCATGATAAAAAGTTAGCTTGATTTTAGGGCTTTGCTTAGGCTTAGGAAAAAAATTAAAACATTTTTAATGCTTTTATAATTAAAAGTTCCAACACATGAAAACGAAATTTCCGGACACCGGTGCACAGTGACTTTTACGTGTTTTAATAGGCAAGCACTAAAAAAACACCTACCGCACCTACTACACCAACTGACCAACCAAGGGGTCGAAAACTCCTCTTGTTGTTTTTTAAATTTCCCTAAGCAACCTAAGCAAAACCTTACAATCAAGCTAAATTTAATGTTTTGTTTAGGTCGGTCGGTGTAGTAGGTGTGGTAGGTGTCTTTTAGTGCTTGCCGTTTTAATAACTAAAATATAGAGTAATATAGTGGTAAAAAGTTAGAAATCAATTTTCACCAAAAAATGGCCTTTTCAGCATGTGCAATTTATAATGTTAAGGAAAAAATTTTGTAAACCAACAAATTAAATTAAAAACTATGTTTTAACAATGCTAATCTGAATATCTAAAGAACTGAAAAATTTTCACAAAAATTGAAAAGTCAAAAGTCACTTGAATTACCAAAAACACGGACAACAAAATTTGTTTTGCTTTAAACGCTAATTTAAACTTAGTTTTTTACCGATTTATTGTTCCTAAGCCTAAGCAAAACCTAAAAATGAAACAAATAATATAATTGATTTTTAATAATATAATTGATTTTAAATAATCTAATTGATTTTTAATTTTTAAGTGTAATGTAATTAATTTTTATTAAAATAAGTTGTTTTTCGAAAATGGGAATTTTTTTCACAACTAAAATTACATGAGTATTTGAACGGTTATTATAAAAAATAGGTTGTTCTTGTATTTTCCAAGTGTCAAAAATTAAAGAAAATTTTGTAAACGGTACATACGTGTACCAAAATTCGATTTTTCTGATTCAGCAGTAATTACAAGTTGTAAAACATTTTTATAACTAAAACACGTAAACCTCTATTTTGTGGTTGTTTTTAAAATTTTAGATATTGGTAAAAAGTTACGAGCGAATTTATACCCAAAAATGGCCTTTTCCAGCAAGTGAATTTATAATGTTAGGAAAAAAAATTTGTAAACTAACAAACTAAATTAAAAACTGTTTTAACAATGCTAATAATCTGAGAAAAAAAATTTCAAAAAAATTGAAAAATTCAAAAGTCACGGACCATCAAAAACATGGACAAAATAACAAGATAAATAATGTTTTACTTTAAACGCTAATTTAAACTTAGATATTCACTTATATATTGTTCCTAAGCCCAAGCAAAACCTGAAAATCAAACAAAATTGTAATATAATTGATTTTTTTAAATAAGTTGTTTTTCAAAAATTTTAATTTTTTCACAACCAAAATTTGGTGGGTATTTGAACGGTTACTATAAAAAATTGGTAGTTACGATGAAAAAAATAAAAGTATATAACTGCCAGACACTTGGTAATACAAAAAAAAAGTATTAATTTGATTGAAGGCTTAATAAAAAAATTCTTAATAACATAAATTGTACATGCCAAAAAGGGCAATTTTTGGGTTGGCCCATAACTTTTTTCAGGAGCTCAATTCCAACAAATAACCACAAAAATGAAGTCTACGTGTTTGATTTATGCTTTTAAAATGTTTTACAATTTGTAATTACTTTTGAATCAGTCAAATCGAATTTTGGTACACGTATGGAACTTGTACCATTGTAAACGTATTATATTTATGGTGAATTGACACCATTTCAGGGTGATTTTGTATGGTTAACAGTTATTTTGGCCTATATTAAATTTGTCCATGGTGTTTTTATACAGACACAAATAAATGATAAATAAAGGTGTCCCAAAATTTTGGCCAAGTTTCACAAAAGCGGGTTATTCCCAGACTAACTTGGTGTTATTTAATCCCAGTATAACTCCTCAGATGATGCAATAAAAAGAGTTTTTGACATTTAGAGTTTTATTACTTTGTTTTTCAAAATAAGAATACAATAATGAGTAAAATGCACTCCAGAAAAAAAAAGATATTATAGGTAATATATGCATTTCTAGGATTTAAACCTCTCTCCTCCCTTAAATGTGGATTTAATCTCATGGCCAAAGCCAGAATTTTGCCACAGGAAAGGAAATGCGGCTCAACAAAAAATGCTCTTTCAGGCCTGTGCACTCCCCCCGGGGGGGTTTACACGGGGGAAGGGCAATTTTTTTAAAAGGGGGGAGCCCACAAAAACGGGGGGCAAGCAGGGGGGAAAAAAAGAAAAAAAAGAGAAAAAAGGAGAAAGATGGGGAAAGAGAAAAAAGGGACAAAAAAGCGAAAATAAGGTAAAAATAGGTCTGAAATGGCTTAAAATACATTGGAATAGGCTAAAAACTACAAAAAATTGTGATGATGGCGTCATCATAGGTCAAAACTGGCGTCATAATTTTAGGGTACTTTTTAATTTTTTTTGGCAGGGGGGGGGGGCAATAAAACGGGAAGGGGCAAATCCTTCAATAAAACAGGAGGGGGCATTTCCAGGCCGTGCACAGGTCTGCTCTCTTTCCAATGCTCATTTCTAAAGAAATAAATTTTATTGAATCCATTGCAGGGAGAGGGGGGAATTTACCCTCTTCCCTCCCCTGGCTACGGCCATGAATCCTCCCTCTTCACTCCATAAATTAAATATTTTTTTGGGGGGAGAGAGTGCACCCCCTTAGAGCTAAAATTTAATTTCAGACCCCCCCTCCTAGAAAACATTAAGAGGCCCCTCTTTTCCCACCCCCTAAAGCTCTGGAACGATCCCGCTTGACCCCCTCCTAGCGAGGCTGACCCCTGTCCAACCCCCTCCCAACCAATTTAGAAGTATTTATATATTTTATTTACTCCCAAAAACAGTTTTTTTAGTAAAAACCTGTGTTTAAATAAATATTTTAGGTCTAAATAGACTGTTTTAGTATAGGTAAGTGAATGGAAAAAAAAACTTTTTGACACCCTCAAAAAAAATTATTAAAGCTTTTGGCTTATTCAAAAAAGGTCTATAGGTTTTCTGGCGAGCTTTTTCAGCTTCTGATAATTATTTTTTTCATAAATATACCTTATTAAATGAGAAAAGGTTTGTTTTTTTTTTCAAAAGGTTTTTTTTCAGTCACGTTTCTAAAAAAACTTTTTCCTAAAAAAACACTTTGAAAATCGGCTGTAAGACATTTAATTCTTAAGATATTTGAATAAAAACAATAGTTTTAACCTCTCCAAACGTTTTCTATCTATATAACTATTTTAAGTTTCATGGTTTTTTGATTAAGACATAGAACAAAAAGTTTGAAAAAAATCGTTTTTTGTTTCTCAAAATTTAAAGAAAAAAAATTGAAGTGATAATTTAAATTAAGTGATAATTTAAAATTTTAGGCCTTAGAGCAAAAAATTCAGTTTTAATAGAATCTACACAACTTTTTACTAAAAATATATAATATAATGAAAAATGTGCAACTCCTATATAAAAAAGTACAGAAAAGTAGGCCATTATAATGAGCCTCTCCATTTAAATGACACTCTCCATAATAATGGCATAGTAGCTATTTTAATGCAGGAAAATATGCCGTTCACCCACGTCACTTTAGACTAAATGCGCGCATACCACAAATGAAATAAAATGTTTTTATTGATCCGCGCACATTTTTGCAGAATAACCTAGGCGAACAGCATATTTTCCCGCATTAAAATGGCTACTATGCCATTATTATGGAGAGTTTTATTTAAATGGAGAGGCTCATTATAATGGCCTACTTTTCCGTACTTTTTTAAATAGGAGTTGCACAATTTTTGTTATATTATATATTTTTGTTTTTACCACAGAAAAGTTATTTTTTGCAATAATTTTGCTTTTATTAAAATTTTTACATAGAGAGAAAAAAATTCAAAAAATATCATTTTCACTTTTTTGTCTATAATTGTAATTTTTTTTTCAATTTTAGTGCTACAAAAACTATTTCTATAAAATCTGCGCATTTTTTACCCCAGAAAAGCAGTTTGGAAAATTAATTTTCACAGTGTAGTGATTTTATAAGAATTTTAATCTTTTGACATATAATAGTGAGCAGAAAAACATGAATTTAAAAATTTTAATAAAAAACATAACATTTTCTTGGCTGAGGCTCTGTTTTTGAATTCGGGAATTATTTTTATTAAAACCGCACAAACATTTAAGTAAATAAAAACAGTGTTAAAATAATTTTTTTTAAATTTTTAAAATTTTTTTGTTTTTGATTACTTTTTCGTCTCAATATAATAAATTTTACATTTTTTTAAAATGCCCCATATGACAGAAAATTATTTTAAATGCCGTTTTTTATATTTTTTGAAGTTAAAACACACTTTTAGAAGTTTTTATTAAATTTTAAGTGATTTTCATTGTGTTTTTTTTGGAACTCAAAATTTTTGTTCACAGCGTTTTTCCAAAAAAGAAACACTCAGACCTGTGCGCGGTCTGAAAATGCCCCCCCCCCGTTTTATTGGAGGATTTGCCCCCCCCCCCCCCCGTTTTATTGCCCCCCCCCCCCGCCAAAAAATGAAAAAGTACCCTAAAACTATGAAGTACCTCAAAATTGATCTATGATGACGCCATCATCGCGAATGTTTTGCAGTTTTTAGCCTATTTCAATGTATTTTAAGCCATTTTAGACCTATTTTTACCTTATTTTCGCTTTTTTTGACCCTTTTTTCCCTTTTCCCTTCTTTTTTTCTCTTTTTTTCTCCTTTTTTTCTTTTTTTTCCCTTTCTTTCCCCCTCCCCCCATTTTATTGCCCCCCCCCCCTGCGTTTCAAACAAGTTGCCCACCGTGCCCCCCATTTTGGAATTGCCCCCCCCCCCCCGTTTTAACCCCGGGGGCAGTGCACATGTCTGAACACTATTATAAAAAAA
>JASAMX010022549.1:0-26567 GCA_030248175.1 Microlaimidae sp. YZB2_3
TATGTTGGTATTCGTTAATTTTCACGTATTGCTCTTAATTTAATTTCACGGTGAATTACAACATGATCTGAATTTCCAAAATTTACCTTTAGTTGAACACGATTAAAAAATTCAGGATCACTTAGAAAAAAGGCGTTATGCGAGAACCAGTGGGAAGGCCAGCGAGAAAGCCAGCCCAAAAGCCTGCCAACTTTTCCGCGGTGAGGCAGAGCCTTCTCGGGATATTCGGAATGCAAAAATACGCCTTCTCCCTGCGCTCTGTAGAGGATTTTACCAGAGGGTTTATTCACTAGAGCGCCAAACACAAGAAAATGTAATTTAAGCTGATAATAATTGCCAAATTTAAGGCATCTAGTTTATTTCTGTTAGTAAAAATATGTGTTTAAAACATAAGTTAAATTTATTTTTTATAAATTAAAACTCCTTATGTGATCTGAAAAACTTAAGATATCAAAAAAACCTAATACAAATTAGTAAGTACGATACGTTTTTTTTATTTATCTCCTTATGCTATACATTCAATAACTTACAAATCATGATTATTTGTTTTCTGATTTGAATATGATGAGTTATTTTGCAATAAATTTTGGTTAACTTCTGCCTCAGATGATTCCTCTTGGTCAGATGAATCAGATCCGTAGCTTTCAATTAATCCTAGTGACATAATATTGTCATTCTTTTGAAGGTTAATATTTTATTATGAATTTTCACTTGATTTTATTTCATTTTAATTTTTTATTATCAAGATTTTAAAATTGATATTCGGTACAACTCCCATACGTGTACCGATTATCGATTTGACTGATCGCAAAGTAAAATACGCAGTGAAACATTTTTATACCCCAAATTGGACTCGTAGACCTCAATTTTGAGGTTATTGTTACGATTGAAGTTTTCTGTAAAAAGTTATGAGTCCATTAAAGCTCAAAAAATGCCTATTTTTGGTATGTACAATTTGTGTTGTTAAGAAAAAAATTTTTAGTACGCAACAAAGTATAATTTAAAAATTTTATTTTTACATTGCTAAAAGTCCGTTGGTCACATGGACCACCAAAAACATAGACAACAACAATTTTGTATTTGGCCTTAAAAGCTAATTTAAGCTTATTTTTGCTAATATTAGTTATCCTAAGCATAGGTGGGCAGGGGGGGGGTGGGGGGGGGGGGGTTATACCCCCCCCCCCAAAATTTGGATTTTGCTGACACCCCCCCCTTAAATTTGGGGTAGTCGGGGACACCCCCCCCCCCCCAAATTCGCCTCCCAAAGAAAAATTTTTAAGTGTTATAAAAGGACTAAAAAATTTTTCCGCGCTTCGCGCGGAGTGTTTATTACCTTATTTCCCCGTTCATTACCTTTTATTACCTTTAAATTCCCCCGCTACGCGGGCAGTTTAAGTCCCCCGCTGCGCGGGCAGTTTAAATTGGCAATTTATCTTAGTTTTTCAATTGCAAATCGATTATCCCATTCAGTAGTTAAGGCATACATGTTTAATAAAACTAATATGAGACACTATTATCCTTTTAACGTTTTAACCACATGTTATAAATGTATAGTATAGCTATAAAAAAACCTTAAATTTTGTAATTAGTGTCATTTGGAATTAAAATTTCTAGTGTATTTTAGCGCCTCAAATTATAAATTTTCTCCTCCAGGGGGCATTGTTCCCCCCGAGCCCGAACCCCCCTGACTGAATTTTTAAGATCACAGAAAATTATGTAGAAATTAGGTAAAAAAACAAAAGTAAAATGTATGTTCACGCGATCACCAGGAGACGATTTTTAAGCCGTTTTTAGTATCTGTTTTAAAAAATTTTCGCCTCCGGCGGCTGGGGGGACAGGGACACCCCCAGACCCTCCGGCCGACGCTTCGCGTCGGCTGGCACCGCTAGCCGGCGCCGGCGGCGGCGCGTGCGCCGCTTTGACAACATTTTTTTACTTTCCCCCCCCGACCGACGCCCCTGAAATGAAATCCTGACTACGCCATTGCACATTATTATTAAAAGAATTAAAAAAATAAAATTTATAAGTTGCAATAAGATTTTATTTTAATCTTACACAGTTTTCAAGCATTTATAAGCTTGTTTTACATTTACGCGTTTTAAGCTCATTTTAAGGCAGCGCGGAAATATTTTGGGTACACCCCCCCCCCTAAAATTTGGGTCTTGCTGGACACCCCCTCTTGCTTGCACCCTATCTTTCCTTAGTACATTAAAGTCATCATTGTTGAATAATAATTGGTTAGGAATCAAATTATGCAGCCAGGTTTCCTGAATAAGTATCACATGGGGCAACCCGTAATTAATATCATCACCAGAAATTAAGAGTTCAAACTCATCAATACTATTTGACAGGGATCTGGCATTTATTGAAAGTAATTTAAGTGTATCAATATTATTTTTATTTGTTTCGGATTTCAAATTTATTAGACTGCAACTGGGTTGCATTTTTTCCTATTTTGATACATTGTTCGAACTCTTAATTTCCATGGTGCATTTATTGTCCATGTCATTTAGTTCATAACTCTTTTCTATAAGGCCAAATCTTAAAAATAACCATTAAAACGAAGTCTGCGTGTTCGATTTAGTGTACAAAGATGTTTTATATGTGTATTTTACTTAAGAATCGGTCAAATCGAATATTGGGACGCGTATGGGAATCGTACCCCTAAGCGAAACCTAAAAATCAAGCTAATTTCTATTTTGACATATTTTTATTGATTATGTGTGTTTTTGACGAATGTTTATTTTTTTTTAAATTGAAATTTAGCCCATTTTTAACTGGTTGTCATGTAAAAGCGGTAGACACTAGAAAAAAAATTTAAACTATATTTAGAGCCGCCAGACTCTGGGCAATCCGAAAAACATATTTTTAAGGTATTTAAAGACTAAATAAAACAAAACAAAAATATTAGGGCAGTACTTACTTGACCTTCACCTAAATGTTTAACTTTTTCATAACGCTTTGATTTCTTTTTGGTTCTTTCTTTTGATTTCGCAGACATTTTATTTAAGTTTTTTAGTTATTTTTTTTTAATTGTTTATGTATGTTTAAATTTCGGAACACGGTATCCGAGAAAATAGGGCAAACACTAAATTCCACCGACTCCGACTCCGACTCCGCCTCAAATTTCTGCAAATTTTATAATGATGTGCAGGTTAGACGGAATCAACACAAATTCGAGCAAAATGAACAAATTTTAATGCTTTTTTAGTCAAGTTAGCTTTTTTTAAGTGTAAATTTTTAGAAATTCACAATTTTTAACTGAATTATACTATAAAAAGCATCAAATTAAGTTTAAAACCATAAAATTAATAAGTTTAAAATAAAATATAAGTAATTAATATCAAAAAACTGATAAACTTTGAATTATTATTCTAGTGCAAGACCATGGTTTAGATTGTTTTGTTTGATTGAAGATTTTTCATGTGAATTTACAATTTAGGGTTTGATTCAGGTTAATAATTCAAGATTTTGGGTTTTTTAATTGAAACGTTAGTTCTAACAAATAATTATTTTCCAGACACCAAAAAGATTTTTAAAAATATTGTTGGAAGGTGTTAAAAAGTTCTGCATTTCAAAATCTTACTATTTTCCATTTTTATTGCACGAAAAAGTCATAATTAATTGAACAATGAGAAAATTTGCATAATGTTAAGAACTACGGTAAGTTACGGTAGATTTTGGACGGCAAACACTAAATTCCACCGACTCCGACTCCGACTCCGTCCAAAATCTACCGTAACTTACCGTAGTTCTTAACATTATGCAAATTTTCTCATTGTTCAATTAATTATGACTTTTTCGTCCAATAAAAAATGGAAAATAGTAAGATTTTGAAATGCAGAACTTTTTGAACACCTTCCAACAATATTTTAAAAATCTTTTTGGTGTCTGGAAAGATTTTTTTCTGCATAATATATTCCAAAATAAATATTATTTTTTCTTAAGCAGTAATAAATAATTCGGCATTTAAGAATTTTTTACGTTTTTTAGGATTTTATCTTAATTTTTAGGTTTCGCTTAGGCTTAGGAAAAATAAAGTTTATAGTCTTAATTTTTTCTTGCAAAATTTTGTAACATAAAAACATCTTTGATAATTATTTGTTAGAACTAACGTTTCAATTAAAAAACCCAAAATCTTGAATTATTAACCTGAATCAAACCCTAAATTGTAAATTCACATGAAAAATCTTCAATCAAACAAAACAATCTAAACCATGGTCTTGCACTAGAATAATAATTCAAAATTTATCAGTTTTTTGATATTAATTACTTATATTTTATTTTAAACTTATTAATTTTATGGTTTTAAAATTTGATGCTTTTTATAGTATAATTCAGTTAAAAATTGTGAATTTCTAAAAATTTACACTTAAAAAAAGCTAACTTGACTAAAAAAGCATTAAAATTTGTTCATTTTGCTCGAATTTGTGTTGATTCCGTCTAACCTGCACATCATTATAAAATTTGCAGAAATTTGAGGCGGAGTCGGAGTCGGAGTCGGTGGAATTTAGTGTTTGCCTCAGAAGGAGTATGAAGGGAAGGTACAAATCCCATATGTGTACCAATTATCAGTTTGACCGATCGAAAAATAAAATACGCTTAGAACAATTGTACACCCCAAATCTGACACGTAGATTTTGTTTTTAAGGTTTTTTTTACGATTTTTTATTTTTACGATTAAAGTTTTTTGTAAAAGGTTATGAGCATATTTAAGCCCAAAAGTTGGTTGCTTATTTATGGTATGTATAATTTATGCTGTTAAAGAAAAAGACTATTTTTTATTTAGCTTTTAAACAACTTAAAATCTTTTTTTCAAATTTCCCAGATTTTGGTGGCTCTGAAATAGTTCAAAATTTTCTCTAGTGTCTACCATTTTTGAATGACAACCAGTTAAAAATGGGCTAAATTTTAATTAAACCGTCAAAAACATATAATTAAACAAAAATATGTTAAAATACAATTTAAATTAATTTTTAGTTTTGTTCAGGGTTGGACCCATAGGTGGGCAGCCTCCCGAATTTTGGGGGGGGGGGTATAGAGGGGGGGTCAAATTTTAGGGGGGGTGTCCAGCAAGACCCAAATTTTGAGGGGGGGGTGTACCCAATATTTCCGCGCTGCCTTAAAATGAGCTTAAAACGCGTAAAAAAACGTAAAACAAGCTTATAAATGCTTTAAAACTGTGTAAGATTAAAATAAGACCTTATTGCAAATTATAAATTTTATTTTTTTAATTCTTTTAATAATAATGTGCAATGGCGCAGTCAGGATTTCATTTCAGGGGCGTCGGTCTGGGGGGGGGAAGAAAAAGTGTTGTCAAAGCGGCGCGAAGCGCCGCCGCCTGCGCTGCGTAGCGGCGCCAGCCGACGCGAAGCGTCGGCCGGGGGGTCGGGGGGTGTCCCCCCAGCCGCCGGAGGCGAAAATTTTTTAAAATATATACTAAAAACGGCTTAAAAATCGTCTCCTGGTGATCGCGTGAACATACATTTTACTTTTGTTTTTTTACCTAATTTCTACATAATTTTCTGTGATCTTAAAAATTCAGTCAGGGGGGTTCGGGCTGGGGGGAACAATGCCCCCTGGAGGAGAAAATTTATAATTTGAGGCGCTAAAATACACTAGAAATTTTAATTCCAAATGACACTAATTACAAAATTTAAGGTTTTTTTATAGCTATACTATACATTTATAACATGTGTTTAAAACGTTAAAAAAAAGGATAATAGTGTTTATAGTAGTTTTATTAAACATGTATGCCTTAACTACTGAATGGGATAATCGATTTGCTTGCAATTGAAAAACTAAGATAAATTGCCAATTTAAACTGCCCGCGCAGCGGGGAAATTTAAACTGCCCGCGTAGCGGGGGAATTTAAAGGTAATAAAAGGTAATGAACGGGGAAATAAGGTAATAAACACTCCGCGCGAAGCGCGGAAAATTTTTTTAGTCCTTTTATAACACTTAAAAATTTTTCTTTGGGAGGCGAATTTGGGGGGGGGGGTGTCCCCGACTACCCCAAATTTAAGGGGGGGGGTGTCAGCAAAATCCGAAATTTTGGGGGGGGGGGTATAAACCCCCCCCCCCCCCCCTGCCCACCTATGCTTAGGAAAACTAATATTAGCGGAACAAATAAGCTTAAATTAGTTTTTGGGGGCCAGGGGTACGAAATTATTGTTAAGTCTATGTTTCCTAGCGATTAGCCATGCGCTAAACAATTTCGAACTTTTAGCACTGTGAAAACCCTCAAATTTTAAAATCTGGCTACCATTTCGGGGGGTTGCCGCCCCCCCCGCCCTACTACAATCCTTATTTTTCTTCCGACCGTTTCGGGGGGGGGGGGCGGCCGCCCCCCCGCCCCCCCTGGTACGTCCCTGAATTGTACATACCAAAAATAAGCGATTTTTGGGCTTAAATGGGCTCATAACTTTTTACAGAAGACTTAAATCGAAAAAATAACCTCAAAATTGAGGTCTACAAGTCCAATTTGGGGTATAAAAATGTTTTAAATGCGTATTTTACTTTTTGATCAGTCAAATCGATAATTGGTACACGTATGGGACTTGTACGGAATATCAATTTTAAAATCTTGATAATAAAAAATTAAAATGAAATAAAATCAAGTGAAAATTCATAATAAAATATTTAACCTTCAAAAGAATGACAATATTATGTCACTAGGATTAATTGAAAGCTACAGATATGATTCATCTGACCAAGAGGAATCATCTGAGGCAGAAGTTAACCAAAATTTATTGCAAAATAACTCATCATATTCAAATCAGAAAACAAATAATCATGATTTGTAAGTTATTGAATGTATAGCATAAGGAGATAAATAAAAAAAACGTATCTAAAAAACAAATTTGTATTAGGTTTTTTTGATAGCTTAAGTTTTTCAGATCACATAAGGAGTTTTAATTTATAAAAAATAAATTTAACTTATGTTTTAAACACATATTTTTACTAACAGAAATAAACTAGATGCCTTAAATTTGGCAATTATTATCAGCTTAAATTACATTTTCTTGTGTGTTTGGCGCTCTAGTGAATAAATTCCTCTGGTAAAATCCTCTACAGAGCGCAGGGAGAAGGCGTATTTTGCATTCCGAATATCCCTGAGAAGGCTCTGCCTCACCGCGGAAAAGTTGGCAGGCTTTTGGGCTGGCTTTCTCGCTGGCCTTCCCACTGGTTCTCGCATAATGCTTTTTTAAGCGATCCTGAAATTTTTAATTGTGTTCAACTAAAGGTAAATTTTGGAAATTCAGATCATGTTGTAATTCACCGTGAAATTAACTTAAGCTTATATGAAGAATATTCTACCCATGAGAAAAATCTCTGGGTACCTGATTTTAAAAATGCTGATTATCAAAATTTAACGTTGTATCTTGCAGCACAAAACTGGGATGTTAACTTTAAAGGTCTAACTACTGTTTAAGAATTCTGGGATATTTTTATTAAGATATTAACAGAAGATATTGTTCATGTACTATTAGTTAACAAATATAGAAATTATACTAATTAAAAGTGTCGTTATTCCAAACACATCTATAAACTTCAAAATAAAAAGAAAAACCTTTGTAAATCTAGGCATAATAACGTAAATTTTAAAGATCAGTTTAAAAAATTTTCAAAAGAATTATACAAAAAGTGTTGGAAAATTTAACTCTGACTAAGAAAAAAAAATTCCTTAAATCTAACAATATAGGTTATTTTTATAAATTTATTAATAAAAAAATTAAATCAAAAGAGAATATTTCCATAATTAAATGTATTGAGGTATATTTGCTTCTGAAGATTTGGAAAAAGTAAAAATTTTTGGAAAAAACTTCAGCTCTGTTTTTACTAAATAAAACATGCATCTTACATATTTTGAGCCTGAAAACAACCAAATAAATGAAAACATAAACTTTACTGTAAGAGATGTTCTAAAATTTCTTAAAAAACTGCCTAACAAACTGTCTCATACGGCAGTTAGTAATCCGAGGCGCAAGGCGCGCAAGTATTTTTAGGCGCGGATGTAAATTGTAAAACACACAATGGTCTTTTTTCTGTTCTCCACCGAAACCATTTTTTTAGTTTTATTTAAATTTGCATACAACAAAGTGACAAAACTTATACCTCACGTTTTTGTATATTTTGTAATATTATTAAAAGTAATAAATAAAACAATGTTACGTTTTTTTAAATCCAATTTGAGAATTAGTACAATTTAAATAATAAAACATGTTTCTCTCGGAAATTCTTGGGGATCTAGATTTTGGGGATTTTGAGACCGTGCTCATTTATGGTGAATAAATAATAACCACGTTTGGTTTACTATGGTTTAAAAGTTTTGGTTTTTTTCACATTTTTTCTTGCGTTTAAATTTGGTTTTAAGCGATCTGTAATCTTCAAGATAATGGATATTATCACAGATTAAGTGCAGACCTGTGCACTATCCCCCCCCCGGGCATAGGTGAGCACGGTTGGGGAAGCTAGGGGGGTGGTTACCCGGGGTATTCAGGATTCTAGGTTCTAGGGGTTATTCAGAGGAGGGGGGTCCCAGGGGGCTTCGGATCCTCCCCTAGCTTTTTAGGGGGGGTGGACCTGGGGTGCAAAATTTTGAAATCTAGAGGGGGTCAGATGAGGTCCAGTGTCCAGAGCAAAATAGTTTTAAACCATAATAACTAGAAAAATTGCTCTTTTTATTTATAGGATAATACTACATTTCATTGAATAAAAAGAGATATTCATGTATAAAAAGGGTGTAAAAGCATGAATATGTGATGAAAATTCACGTTTTTGGAAGAAAATTTAGTATAAAAAAGGTACCTAAAATTTTCCCGAGAGGGGAGGGGGGGGGGTCAGATTTCAAAATCTAGAGGGGGGTCAGGGGTAAAAAATTCGGAAATTTGGGGGGAGGGGGCCCCCCCGAGAGTTTCTTCTAGGGGGGGGGGGCAAAATTTCGAGGCCAGGGGGGGAGGTGGACCCCACCCTACCCCTCCTATCTCACCTATGGCATATTTGAACTTGGAGGAGCCAGCTAAGAGCCAGCAGCCGTTCAATGTTTAAAATTTGTGATTTTGTTTGAAACAATCTCTAAAATTCTTCATAGGGTTTTAAAATACTCCGCTTTAAGCGTTTGGCACGCAGTATTAGAAGTCGATTTTCAATGGTGGCTCCCGGTTGAAAATTGCTGGCTTTACTATTTTATAGTTGTTGACAAGAATACCGCTTGGTTATTTCCAATGTTATTTTTTATACACCATTTTTTAAAAGAAAACCTTTCTACTGAGCGGATATTAATAAAACTTAATGTAATTTATGCCAGGGTACCAAAAAGCCTAAATTGTGAATTTAGTTCAATTCTGAAAAGTATTAAATGAATAATTCATTTTTAAAAAAATTTACAATGGTGTTTTTTTTGTTTGCTGTTATTCTGGTATTATCAGATAGCTACATAGGTGAGAAAGGGGGGGGGTGGGGGTCTACCTCCCCTAGCTTCGAAGTTTTGGGACCCCCCCAACCCCCTAGACGAAAATCCAGGGGGCCCCCTCCCCCCAAATTTCAGAATTTTTTAGCTCTGACCCACCTCTAGAATTTGAAATCTGCCCCTTCTTCCCCCCTTGGGAAAATTTTAGGTACTTTTTTATAATAAACTTTTTTTAAAAACGTCAAATTTTAACACATATTCATGTACCCTTTTTGCACCAGAATATCGCTTTTTGTTTAATAAAATGTAGTATTATCATCCTATAAAAAGAACAATTATTAAAGTTATTATGGTTTAACTGTTTTGCTTTGGACACCGGACCCCACCTGACCATAGGTGAGAACGGTACCGGCAGCTAGGGGGGGTGGTTACCCGGGGGTAAATCGAATTTTGAATTCCAGGAGGGGGGATCCCAGGGCATACATGGGCAAGTTGGTCCGGAGTGGGGGATTAAACCCCAAATTGGGGAGGGGGGTTAAAATCCGAGAAACGCAAATTCCCATATCGTTTTTTTTCTGGAGTGCATTTTACCCATATCGTTTTTCGATTTCAAAGAAAAAATAAACGCTAATTTTAGGTCAAAAAGAAGTTTGGAGGCAGTTAGAAGTCATTTTAAAGACATTTTTTCTTTGTTTTTCCTAAATTGAGGGTTCACCTTATTCCCCCCCACTTCTGAATGAGGGGGGGTTAAACCCCCCTTCTCAGAATTTTGGGGGTTAACCCCCCAACCCCCCCGTGCTCATATATGTCCAAGGAAGATCCGAACCCCCCTAGCTTTTAAAGAAAAGGGGGGGGTCGACCCGGAGTGCGAAATTATAAAATCTAGAGGGGGCTCAGGTGGGGTCTGTTCTCCAGTCTCCAAAGCAAAACAGTTTTAAACCATAATAACTTCAATAATTGTTCTTTTTATAGGAAAATACTACATTTTTTGAATAAAAGGCGATATTCTAGTATAAAAAAGGTGTAAAAACATGAATATGTGATGAAAATTCACGTTTTAATTTTAAAAAGAAAATTTAGTATAAAAAGTACCTAAAATTTTCCCGATGGGGGGTCAGATTTTGAATTCTAGAGGGGGTCAGCGGTAAAAAATTCGAAAATTTGGGGGGAGGCCCCCCTACAATTTCGTCTAGGGGGAGGCTGTCCCCAAAATGTTGAGGCTAGGGCGGTGGACCCCACTCTGCTCCCCCCCTTCTTACCTATGCACCTGACCCCCTCTAGATTTCAAAATTTCGCACCCCGGGCATAGGTGAAAACGGTCCGGGAAGCTAGGGGGGTGGTTACCCAAGGTAAATCGAATTTTGTATTCTAGGAGGGGGAAGGGTCCCAGGGAGGTCCGGACCCCTCCCCCTAGCTTTTTAGGGGGTTCGACCCGGGGTGCAAAATTTTGAAATCTAGAGGGGGAAGGTCAGGTGGGGTACGGTGTCCAAAGCAAAATAGTTTTAACCATAATAACCTTAATAATTTTTCTTTTTATAGGATAATACTACGTTTTATTAAATAAAAAGCGACATTCTGGTGTAAAAAGAGTTTAAAAACATTAATATGTGTTAAAAAATCACGTTTTTTCAAAAAAATTTAGTCTAAAAAAGTACCTAAACTTTTCCTGAGGAAGGTCAGGGGTAAAAAATTCGGAAATTTAGAGGGAGGGAGGAAGGGAGGGGGCCTGGATTTAATTTTCTAGGGGAGGGGTCCCAAAAAAATTAGCATGACCATAAATGGGCAGGGGGGGGGGGGGCGGGGGGGGGGGGGTTAAACCCCCCCCCCAAAATAACCCCCCCCCTTTCTTAGCAAGGGGGGGTTTAACCCCCTCACTTATTAAGTGGGGGAGAGAAAAGTTAACCCCCCCCCAATTTTGGAAAAATGAGAAAAAAAAATGTCTTTAAAGTGGCTTCTAACTGTCTTCAAACTTAAGTATTTTGAGGTCAAAATGAATGTTTTAATCATTAAAAAGCTCAAAAATGCAATAAAAAGGGCTTTTTGACCTAAAATTAGCGTTAATTTTCCTATTTTTCCTTCAAAACAAAAAAATATGGGACCCCTCCCCTCCAGAAAAAAATCTATGGGGGTATTTTGCCCCCTCCCTCCCTGGGGGCCCCTCTAAATTTCCGAGGTTTTATACCCCTGACACTCCCTCAGGAAAAGTTTAGGCACTTGTATAGACTAATTACATGAAAAAAGGTGATTTTCTAACACATATTAATGGGGGTAAACTTTTTTTACCCCTCAGAACCCCTCTTTTATTTAATAAAACGTAGTATTATCCTCCAAACAAACCACCTCCCCCTACCTGCCAGGACCGTTCTCACCTATAGACAGCTATATTTATGTTTTGCTTTAAAAAAACCAAATACATATAAAAAGACATTTAACTTCTTTGAATTATATATTTTGTAATTATAAAATTCTTCTAAAACACACAAACACACCATAAACCAAACACCAAACATCATTTTCGAAATATGTTTTTAAAATGGAATTATTCATTTAATACTTTTTAGAATTAAACCAAATATAAAATTTAAGGTTTGTTAATAGTCGTTCAGTAGAACTGTTTTGTTTTTTGTTTTTTTTTTTTGAAAAATAATGTATAAGCAACATTGGAAATAACCAAGCGGTATTTTTGTAAATTACTCGCTCATTAACCTTTGGGAATTAATTTTTGGTCTAATACATTTTTTTTCTCCTCAGTGTGACCTGATACATCGATTAGTAGTAATTAAACAGCAATAAAAATACACCATGAATTAGTATATTGCATTTTAATGTATTCCATTAAATTTTTTTTCAGAAAATCCTATACCGACCCATCAGACATAAACAGGGTTGCTCCTAAAAATTTCTTTCAAACCAACACTGTTGAAAGCAATTCAGACTCAAACAGTGATGACAATGAAGAGTCCCAGGCCCAGTCGGTAATTACCTCATCGTAAGTATATATTTTCTCTTCAATCAAATATTAAAATAATTTGTAAATTTATAAGTATAATTTCTAATTTATGCGTTTTTAAATTATGTATTATTTTTTTAAATTTTTATAAGAAGCATCTAATAGCGAGCGAAAATACTAGTTTTTGACAATTCTTCAATAACACATTATTAAGTTAAGATCAAATTAACAATTTTCATGATAAATTTCAGTTTGCTTTTGAGTTTTGTGTGGAATCTGCAAAAAAATTAAAGTCACTTCCAAGAGTGGCCAGCCTATCGAGTTTGTTAAACAACATAAGTGGGAAGGGGAGGTAGGATTATGACTTCCAAAAAAATCCCAAAACTGCCGACCCCCCCCCCCAAAAATTTAAGTAAACCCAGGAGGAGATGGACTCTCCCTTAAAATTTTGCGGCCTAAAACGCTGAAAGTGGGTATTTGAAGATACCTCTTTTTGGAATTATTAGGTTTACCCCAATATTTTAAGAGGGAAGGGTTGGGTGAGGAGTGTATTACCAATATCCGGGAGGTTGTCCACATATGGGGGGGGGAAGGTATGTATACTAAAAAGTTTCAGGAGAATATTTTTGAAATCAAATCAAACAGTTCAGCGTTTTTTATACTGGTACCGTCCAAAATCATGTGGAATGTCCGAGATATTGTCAAATTGTGGAGGAGGTAGGTTTTGCCAGTTTCGCGATTTTAGGGCCTCCTATTCATTTATGTTTAAGTTGTTGATTAGCGCTTCTTTTCATATAATTTTAATTTAAGAGTTTTCTTAAAAATTAGTTTAATTTAATTTTTAGAAGTGAAGTCATAAAGATTAAATTAAGGGGGAGGAGGGATTAGTGGGGCAACATAATAGAGAAGGTAAATTGAAATAAACTTTTTTTTTTTATATTCCAACGCTCATTAAGATATCTATGTAGATGATCAAAAATAAAAGGTATAGAAAGAAGAAGAATAGAATTAGAAGCATTTTATTAGCTGATCTATATGATCAAAAAAAAAAAGTAGACAAATAAAAACTCCCAACCGCACAATAACAGGCAACAAAAGAACAGAGCAGACAACCAACACCCCTCATAAAAACCGCACAAAAATAGCAGACGAAGGCAGAAACGCGCAGCCCAGCGCATGCCAACCGCGGGAAAACGGCAAAAACAAAGAACCCGAACAAAAACAAAGATTATAAAAATAATAAAAGCTCGGCGCGGAGCGCCACGCGCCGCAAATGGGGCGGGGCCAACGCAATTAACCCACGCACCGGCCAATATACAGACAAGGAGAAATTACAGAATATAAAAAAAACTTAAAAAATAACAATATGCGCACATGCGCCAGATATTAGAGAAAGAAATTTTGAGGATTGCACCAATAATATAATAAAAAGGGGAATTTAGAATAAAATTTATATTTTATATTCAAAAGAATATAATATTATGAGTAAAATATATAAGTATAATTAATCAAAAGGTAGACTAGCTAAAAACTCTAGAATAAAGAGGAAAAGGGTTGTAAGAATAAGAAGAAAAGATTAGATAGAGATAAAGGGATGATAGAAATTGATTGGAAGCCTATAAATAAAATTTATAGATAAGATTTTATAATATTAATAAAGACGATTTTTAGTAGAAATTAAGAAAAAATATACTCACAGAATTTAAAGCGGAAATCCATAAATTATAGTTTAAATACAAATATAACTCTAATCAAAAAGATTCCGCTAAAGACTAATATTAAAATATAAACTAAAAAAAAATCAAAGGCTAAGATAATATAAAAAATAATATATAGAAATTTATTAGAGAGGCAAACAAATAAATGATACCACATAATCCACTAACACACATCCAAACAACCCGGAAAACCCCCCCCGCCACAATAATATATATATAAGATTATAATTAGAAATTCGTAATGAAATATGGTTTAGCGCTCCTAAATTGAAGTCCGCACTTTCCGCCTTAAGCACCAGCAGTAGAGGTCTAAAAAGCGTGTTCCGAACTGATTTCGACCAACAGGCATAAATGGACAGAAATTTATTTGTATGACCTTTTCGAGAAAAAAAAACCTTTGCTCTGCTTCCTTAGGTTTTATTGGGGGGGGGTGAAAATCCAAATTAGAGGAAACGATAACGAGGTGGCAATTTTTTTGAAATAAGGAGGGTGGGAGCTAGGAGGCAGTAAAACGGGGGGAGAGGTCAAGGAGAAAAAAAAGAAAAAAAAAGAGAAAAATGAAAAGAAAAATAGGCAAAAAAGCGTTACTTATGTAAAAATAAGAAATGGCTTAAAATGCGTTAAAATAGGCTAATAACTGCAAAAATTGCGCAAAACTATCTCAGAAATGGCGCAATAATCTTTTGGTATTTTTTTATTTTTGGGCGGGAAGGGCACAGTCATTAATATAACAAAGAAGGGACATTTCCAGACCGCGCATAGGCTTGGATAATAAAGAATTTAATGAATTATTGCAGTAACTGACAACATTTTTTAGAGCTAGCTTTATTTTCTTCCTTCTTTTATAAAATATAGCAAAGTAAAGCCTAATTATAAAGGGACAATATATGACAGCCGTATAGCTGTCACGGGCTACCTTGTAAAATTAATGAGCATATTTTAAAGGGATACATTAAATGGAATTTGGTTTCATGGATATGTTTACAGACCTGTGCACGGTCTGGAAATGCCCCTCTGCTTTATTGGAGGATTTGCCCCGGGGAGCAAATCCTCCAATAACGGAGGGCCGTTCTATTGCTCTTTAAAATGAAAAAGTACCCTAAAATTATGACGCTCTTTTTGACTTATGATGACGCCATCATCGCGAATTTTTGCAGTTTTTAGCCTATTTCAATGTATTTTAAGCCAATTTAGACCTATTTTTACCTTATTTGCGCTTTTTTTGTCCCCTTTTCCCTTTTTTTTTCTTTTTTTCTCCACTGCTTGCCCCCCCCCGTTTTATTGCTCCCCCCCGTTTCAAACAAGTTGACCCCCGTGCCCCCCGTTTTGGAATTGCCCGTCCCTAATAAAACGCCCGGGGGGGCAGTGCACAGGTCTGTTTTCACTTTGCCACATCTTAAATTAATGCAGGACTCATACTTTACTTATAAAACACTATGAAAACAAGGTAATTTCCTGGAAAAAAGCTGCCCATTTATGCCACCAGGAGTCGTCGGCCAAGCAAATATTGGAGCAGCACGTCCGTCTAACCCAGGCAGCTGAAGAGGGAAAAACGGAGTCGGGAGGCACAAAACTTGTTTGCAGAGCCTATAAAAAAGGCTCTTGTTATAGAGGTTAGTCGCATTTAATGTCAAAAGTGCTGACGGCAATTATATTTCGAGTTTTTTACCCCTGAGTCCCTGACCGCCATATAGAATTTGAAATCTGACCCTTTCCGCTCCGCCTCCCCCCTCAAGAAAATTTTAAGTAGGTACTTTTTTATACTAATTTTTCTTCCAAAAACGTGAATTTTTAACACAAACTCATGTTTTTACAACCTTTTTATACCAGAATATCGCTTTTTATTCAATAAAATGTAGGATTATCAAAAATATATAATATACCGAAAAATGTGCAACTGTTATATAAAAAAGTACGGAAAAGTAAGACATTATAATGAGCCTCTCCATTTAATAATGGCATAGTAGCCATTTTATTTCGGTGAATTAAAATGGAAAAGAAGCCATTATAATAGCCATATATTGATTTCATTTTATTTCATATATACTCAAAAGTGTAATACTGTCCGCGCCGCACGAGTTTTTCCGTGTCGGTTTAACACTGTCCAACACGGTAAAACTCATGCGACCCGGACAGTATTACACTTGGAGTATATATGAAGTGAAATTAAATGAATAAAATGGCTATTATAATGGCTTCTTCTCCATTTTAACTCGCCGAATAAAAATGGCTACTATGCCATTATAGTGGAGAGTGTCGTTTAAATGGAGAGGCTCATTGTAATGGCCTACTTTTCCGTACTTTTTTATATAGGAGTTGCACATTTTTCGGTATATTATATATTTTTGGTATTATCATGTAGTATTATCTTATGAAAAATAATTATTAAATCTGACGTCCGACCCTACTAGGACCCCCTCCTTAATTTTGAAATGTCATTTACCCGGGGTAAAGACCCCCCTAGCTTCGGTGATCGTGTTTATCTATGGTGGGAAGTTATACCCTTTGGAGCCACAGATAGTCAGTGGAATTATAATCCAAAAAATTTTAAATTTGTTGACTCGCCCCGCCGCCCACTCCTTTAAAAAAATGTTGGGTTAACACTAGGGTTTCCTCTCCTCGCTCCTCATGAAATTTAAGTGTCCCAGTAATACATTTTGATTTAAAAAATTTACAAAATAGACTGTTTTACCCCCAAAATTTTAACCTTTGCCGAACCAGGAAGAGGGACTGGCATGCACACTTGACATATTATACACCGCCTTGTTTTTAGGCTCTTTGCTGATTTTACCTAAATATATTTTTGACATTTTCATTAATAAAACATTATTTTAGAGCTTAAGTTTTCAAGCTAATTATGCTTTTTTATAATTTTTCAAATTAGGTGGCTTTTTTTCTTGTATTCGGGACGCGTGGGGAGGGGGGGGGGGTTAAATTTAACTCACATTAATTGCTATCAAGCAAAGTGCTTATGTGTGTGTTAAAAAATGATATTTTGTAAAACTTTGTTTTTTTGTGCTTTTGTTTTGTTTATCTTTTTTGAAAGCATTTAGCCAAAACATTATTTACGTTACACTTAATACATTTTTACGAAATAATTAATTTTAGTGCAATATCTACAAAGTTAGTTTAATTTTTTTGAAGATTTTTTTTATTAGTATTTTTTTGTACGGTTTATTGATACAAACAATCAGTAAGAAATTTTTAAATCTTTATGTAAACAAATTCAGTATTATTTCAGGAAACAAGTGTCGGTTTTCTCATGTGTTAGCTGGCGGCCTTCTGGCTAACGAAGCTCATAAAGATAAAGTCGCGAATCTTCAGCCAAAAAAAGGTTTTCAAGAACAAGCAATTAGGTAAGAGGAATACTAAGTGATACCAATTTATGTTAAGAATTTACTTTTTTGGTGGAACAAGTTAATCGTTTACTCGACAGCTGGGTGCACGATTAACTAAACTAAACTAAGGATATAAAATAGAATTAATTTGAGGAGTTAGCTTTGAAATTCCACACAGGTTCAGCCATAGGGGGCAGCCTCTCCGATTTTTTTGGGGGGTATACCCGATCGCTAAAAATGGGTGTGGGCTGTCTCAATATTTTTTGGTATACTCCAAATACTATTTTTAGCAGTTTTAGTACTAGGAGACCCTCCAAAGTTTAGGCAAGTGGGTGTCGACAGTTTCGTGATTTTTCGTGTTACTCCCTGCCCGCAACCTCCTGCCCACATATGGGTTCAGTATAAAAAGATTTGAAAATTTGTTGTTAGAGAAGGGAAACCCTATTATGGCGTTTACTGTGACTTTAGTAAAATAAACAAATTTATTTGCTAAATTTTTAGCAAATAAAAAAATTTGTGCAAAAATCAGTAATGAAATTTTCAGCTATTCTCTATGGGGCGAACAAGAGGCGCCAAGAAAAAAGCGCTCCAAAAAACCGGGGTTAACAGACTCGCTGATCCCGCCGAAAAAAGCCCTGAGTATATTCGAACGAACCAAAGGACCGATTCACCAATCAAAGGGCGCCACCGGAATCAGCAACCCAAATCTGGAACCACTAGGAACCAGAAAATAAAGAACATTGGTGTTCGTAAAGAAACAATGAATAAAAAAGCAAGTACCATGGATCTACCGTCTCAAAATGCTGTTTTAGCAATAAATAATATGGAAAATGGTTTAAGTGAAAAGTCAAAAGGTGAAAAACGGATCAAAATGGAAAACACCTTTCTACTAGAGGAGTTAAACTCGGTTTTGATCGATCCATTTCCATTTGTAAGGTTTAAGTAAGACATTTTATAATATTGTTATCTCTATTGCTGTTTGTTTTTAAACAATACATATATATATATATATATATATATATATATATATATATATATATATATATATATATATATATATATATATATATTATTTAATGTGTGCGGGGATTGAGCATAGGTAGGCAGGGAGAGTGGTTGAAGGGGTTATACCCATGGGCGTAGCCAGGGGGTCTAGGGGGTCTAAACTATACATGGGCACGGGGAGGTTGGTGGGGTTAACCCCCCCAAATTCTGAGAAGGGGGTTTAACCCCCCCACTCAGAAGTGGGGGGAGAAAAGGTTAACCCCCCAATTTTGGAAAAATGAAGAAAAATTTTTTCTTTAAAATGACTTACAACTGCCTCCAAACTTAAGTTTTGAGGTCAAAATGAATGTTTTAAACAGTAAAAAGCTCAAAAATGCAATAAAAAGGCCTTTTTGACCTAAAATTAGCGTGTTTTTTTACCTATTTTATCTTTGAAATCGAAAAAAGATATGGGTAAAATGCACTCCAGAAAAAAAAACGATATGGGTATTTTGCGTTTCTCGGATTTTAACCCCCCCCCCCCCCCAATTTGGGGTTTAACCCCCCCCCCCCCCCCCCCACTCCAGGACGAACTTGCCCATGTGCTGGGGGGGGGGGGGTTAGACCCCCCTTTTGGGTCGCTAAGGATAAAAATTTGGGGGTGTAGAAGACCATTTTTTAAAAATTTTTTCGCACTTCGCTCCGCCTAGCGCTCGATTAATTATATAGTCTCCACTTACAAATTTGTGTTAGTTTGTTTTGTAATCTTGGTATGACCACGCTGGACCCACCCCATTTTTAATGTTTTAATTGGTCTTCACTTCCAATTTTGTGTTACTTTGTTTTGCAATCTTGATACGACCACGATGGACCATGGACCCCTTCCTTAGATTGTTATATGGAGGGATTAAAAATTTAAAGGTTTGGGGAAGTAATTTTAAAAATATTTTCTCGCACTTTGCATTGCTTAGCTGTAATTCTATTTATTTAAAAAGTTTTTTTCTTGGTTTTATAGACTTATTTTTATTGAATATTAGGAAAATAATTAAGTATTTGACATAAACAAGGTAATAAACACTCCGCGAAAATTTTTTTTTAGCTCTTTCATAACGTTTAGGATTTGAATCCCCCTGGACCCCCTCCCCGTTTCGGAAATTTTGTACAGGTTTAAACCCCTCCCTTTCCGAAATCCTGGCTACGCCCATGGTTATACCCCCTAAAAATTCAGATTATAGCCGACACCACCCCCCTAAAACTTGGGGGTACCCCGGACACCTCCCCTTAAAACTTGGGGGGTCCCAGTACTAAAAACGATAACAGAGTATTTGAAGTACACTCGAAAAAAATTTTTGCCCCCCCCAATTTCGGGGGTCGGTTATACCTCCTAACATAGGTGGGCAGCCTCCCGGATTTTGGGGGGTATACCCGACGCCTCAAATTTGGGGACGGGTGTCCCAAAAATTTTTTTTGGGGTATACCTCAAATACCCTCATTTTTAGCGTTTTTAGTACTGGAACCCCCCAAATTTGAAAGGGGGTGTCGGATATAATCGGGATTTTTAGGAAGGGTTATACCCTCCCCAACCCCCTCTTTCCACTTATGCCCCCCTAAGTCCGGGAGGGTGCCCACCTATGGGACTGGACTGAGGATCATAAAGCGGAGCACGGGTTGTCTATTTGCCTCCAATATATTGAGTCATAGTCCCAAACTTTGAGCCCTCTAATTTCTAAATAAGTTACAAGAATATTTTTTCTTTTTGGCAAAAAAATAAGAATTTTATAAAATTCCGTGGGCTATTTTCACCCCTTACCTAAAGATAACAATCGGATAGAAATTTGCGACAACGTATGCCATTTAAATACCATTTCAAAGTCAATCATTAGAATGACACGAAACAATTCTGTGGGCTATTTTCACCCCTTACCTAAAGATAACAATCGGATAGAAATTTGCGACAACGTATGCCATTTAAATACCATTTCAAAGTCAATCATTAGAATGACACGAAACTTATGTTTTTAATGACGTTCTTTATTATTTTAATTCGAACGAATAATCTCATTAAAAAGCGTAGCTTATTTTTTTAGTTGTGTTCCATCTTCTATCCTGCAGAGTTACGTTTTTATTTTTTGGCTTTTTATTTTAGGTATGATTCCGATACTCACCGCTCGCTGGATTTGTTAGCTCTTAAACGAATCCTAACCAGTGCCGTGGATTTGATGCCAACGCAGCGGTTTTTGTCCAACGAACGCTATATTCTTTTCAAACTGAACTACAAAATGGCCGGAGTGTACAGACGACACAAGTTTTTTCAAAGCGCAAAAAAGGTCAAAAAAAACGTGTCAACAACTCTTTAAAAATAATAATGTTTAGTAACCACAAGCCACAACAACCACAATTTTTCGTTCAGCAGAGCACGCACGGCTAGCGGGTAGCAGGGGTTTTACGATCTTATAAAAACTTGCTGCTCCTTTTCTCGGGTAGGAGATATCTTTCTTCACGAATCCTCGTAAAACTATAAGATGCCTCCTACATATAAATTTTGTCTATAGTAGGTAATGAACTTTGCATAAATTTAGTTTGATTTTAAGTACTTCTTACTAAACATCAATATTCTTGCAAAATACTGACAATCTAATACCTAATAAAAAATTATGTCAAAAGAACGGGTTAGGGGATAACAATCTCTAGTTGGACATCTTGTCGGATTTAGAAAGATGTACAGGCGGTCAAAAATTTTTAGGGAATGTATTTATTATTATAACCCGAAAATACCTCATTTTTAATGTTTGTTGTAGTTAGTAGTTGGGAGGGAGTAGGGATTTTGGACGATCTATCTAGCCATACGCAGTTCATTTTTTTAATACGGCGCATGACAAAAATAACAGAACAGCCAAAGGCCGAAATAAAGGCTCGCCGAATTTAATTTAGTTACCTCAAATTTTGTCTAAGCATTGCAAAAATGGTTGGTTTATCTAAATTTTAAAACTGTTTTGTTTATTTATTTTAGTGATTTTGTTCAAGGTAAAAAAGTGAACGTACTCTTTCTTAATCCATGGATAAGCAATAAATCACCACGTTATTCTGTGGCTTTTGTTGGGTAGAGTCTTGTTGACACAGTCACCAAACCCGGCATACAGATCCGAAAGCTTCTTTTGTCATTAGAAAAAGTTCAGCTGAAAGTATTGTGGAAGGAATATGCTGGCGGAATCGAGTCGAGTCAGGCGGACGCGCTGTATTGCCCGTCACGGGATCGACTTCTATATCTATTGTCTCAACTTGTATGAAATAAAGTTAACCGAATGTCAGAAAGACAACTTTTAAAAAATAACTCACGATTTAAAGTTAAGAAAAGAAAGTTAAGGAATGGAGTGGTTTTCGACATTATTAAATAATTGTTGTTGTTGTTGTTGCATTATCTGAAACTTATCTTCCCTATGCAGATTATACAAAGGGCAGGCGCTGAGAAAAGCCAAGAGAGGCGAAAAAATTTCACCCCCATGGTTGAAACTCTTCGTCCAACATTGTTGGCAAGCTTTACCGCTAGAGTGTTCACTGCGCGCAGTGTTCACTCATTCCGAGGTCTTAGCTAAAGGATTTTAAGTCGCCGCCTGATTTTGATCTTACATTTAACGTCGTCATGAGCAGCATAGGTGTTCCTGCAAGGCCAGTGGTACAGACTCCACACACTATGGAGCTGCATTTGTCCACTAGTTTGCTTTTTTTTAATTTTAATTTAAAGTTTTTTCTAAAATATTAAAAAATCTCATATAAAAATATTACTTAAGAAGTATTTAAATACTTAAAAGCATAAAATAGTTTTTAAATCCATGTTTGTTGAATGTTTAAGATTTAAATTTATTTTATTATTAAAAACGCCCTTTAAACTTTCAAATTTAAGCGCATGGCGCGTTAAACCGTTTAAATTTTATTTCTCGGGCTTTTAGGAACTCGCGTAGATTTTTTTTTCCAAAAAGAGTGTGAAATTTTGAACCTCAGAAGTCTGTGCTTCACCCCTCTCTTGCTGTGTCGGTCCATGGTGTCGTTCGGTTAGCTATTTTTGGTGTATGCGGCTTTGATTCTGGTGGATATAATTAATTACTGCTGCAAAGCGTGTGCTTACATAAGAGCCCAGTTGGAAGCGATTGACCATTTCGTTGGAGCGAATTTGACAGTTTTGGGGACCGTCGCGGTCGTTTTTAAGCAGTGCGGAAAACTTCTGGCCAATTTAGGTGAACCGGGCGTCTAATTGTTTACTTTTGTTGTTGTATTGTATAGTCTGTATAAAAATGACGTGGATCAAAAAAACTATAGATGGGCATGCAGGCCTGTGTACGGTCTGGAAATGCCCCCCGGAATATTAGTGGCTGTGCTATGCGTGTGTGTGCCCCCATTTTATTGCCTCTCCCCCCCGTCAAAAATAAAAAAATTACCCAAAATTTATGGCACCATTTTCGACCTATTATGACGCCATCATCGCAAAAATTTTGCAGTTTTAAGCCTATTTCAATGCTTTTTAAGCCATTTTGGACCTATTTTTACTTAATTTTCGTCTTTTTGTCCCTTTTTTTCTTTTTCTTTCTTTTTTCTCTAGTTCTTTCCTGATTGTCCCCCTCCCCGTTTCAAAAAAGTTTCACCCCTCCCCGTTTTAGAATTGCTCCGCCCTCCCCCTTGCCCCCTCCCCAATAAAACCCCAGGGGGGGGGCAGTGAACAGGTCTGGGCGTGATCTCGCTAATAAGTCAATCCATTAGACGGAAACTTTAATTATACATTTTTTCGAACTAAATCAACTCTTTTGCTAGTGAAATATATCCGCTTTTGCTAGTTAAATATATGCAGCACGCATTAGGATATTCTTCTAAAAAACACTGCTCGTTCGTTATTGATATTTAGAAAATTTTACATTTTCTTGGGTTTCATGTAAAAACTATCAAAATCAAGCGTATTACGCCACTTATAAAAATCATTTCTATTAATTAACTATACTATAGTCTATACAAAGATGATGCGGACTGGCGACAAAACTCGAACTTTGAAAGGTCATATCTCCATAACGCAATGTAGAATATGTAATGTACGAGACATATATCGGAGTATAGCTCAGACATTTGGCTATTTTTTGAAAAGGTTAGAAAAAAAATTTCTATGACATTATCACTACGGCCGATGCGATGAAAAAAACGTGGTCCCAAAAAACAAAACATTTTTTATTAATACAAGATAAGAAACGCCGCTCGGTATACTGTTAAAACATACTTTTTGGAATTTTTTTTGTTGAACATTTGAGTGAAATCGGCTTGCTCAAATTTTTTTATGATGCGTTAAAAGCGCGCTGTTTTCGCGGTTTTTTCCAAATTAATACACTGCAAAAAAGATAGCTTTTGTTTTGCTTCCTGCTTGATGTGTGTACAATTTTGATCATATTGTTATATATCAAATGTCCGCCGTTTTTTATTCCTTACTTTTGACCTTAAAATTATTTTTTTTTGGGTTGACTCTCCGAGTGCTAGGGGGGCCAAACACAAATGCCAAAAAAAATTTTCAAAATTTTAAAAAACTATCAAAAATGTAAAATTTATCACATATGATGAATTTTGATATATCTTTTGTGTAAATAAACCTAATATAAAACAGCTTACAATTAGCTATGTCAAATATACACGAATTTAAAATTTGGAAGCACTCCAAGCCCGTATGCTGGCAGCGGTAAGTTTCTAAATTTAAAAGTTTTGCAAGAATAATAAACTTTAGAAGATTAGTTTTGAACTTTTTTCTATTATTTTGATTTAAAATATTAAAAATTGGTCCAAAACACCCCATGAAAACGCAAAATAATTTTTCGTTAAAACTCAAAAATACTTCCTTACGGTATGCAATTTTTGTCATTACATCATAATTAATAATTTTTATTTGCTTTCACGCAATTAAAATGACGTAATTCAGACCAGATCGCGGATTCAAACGTTTTTACACGAAAAATAGCATTTCTTCAAAAGATTACATTTGGATATTGGCAAAAGTTGGGAGACATAGACGATAGTTATTAGAAATTAGTTTTTGTGTTGACAAACGGAGAAACATGTTTGCACATAAGAAAACACTTAAAAAAGAGCATTTTTTAGCTACGATATTTAGCAATTTTGTAGTAGGATTTTAACTTTGAAAATATGTTCTGCTAAACAAAAAACCTGGAAATTCGAAAAAATGAACTTTTAAGGCTTATTTTTTGGAAAAGATTTTAATTTAAAGATTTCCTGCTGCCAGCATACCCAGGACGTACCCCTCAGTTTCATTTTGGGGGGGGGGCAGATTGTAGTACAAAAAAAATTTATGGGGGGGCGGGGGGCCCCGCCCTCCCCCGAAATTTTTTTTTTGGGGGGGGGGGGGGGGCGGGGCCCCCCTTAATTTATGAAAACGTTAAAAAAGCAGGGATAAACGTAGATAAAGCTGTATAATACACTGTTTTTGGCCTAATAACCTATTATCTAATGTTTTTAGCAATAAAAACATGTTTTCTTAGTTACAAATTACATTAGCACACATTGGCAGAGCCTGGATTTCACAAAAAAGGAATTTAGAGACCTTTCAGACCCCTTGGCTACACTCACATTGTAAACCAAAGCACATGAGCAGCATCTTGACTCCATGTTATTTAGGGTACCTACCTACCTATATGAAAAAAATCCGAGCCAATGCTATAGGCGGCTGGAAAATTTAAGAGGGGGGGTACATAAATCAACAAATATGATTGTTTGATTTGCTTTCTGTGTAGTACTTATTACTTATAAAAAATATTGTACTAACTTTGAAATAACATTAGCATTAGGCAAGATAAATAGCGGGATATATGTATGTATACTATAGAAAGTGATTTCTGAGCGAAGCGAAGCGGAAATTTTTTTGTTTTTTGGGGGTCAATTGGGGTTCTAAAAGTATTTTAGTGTGGCACCGAGCAATTAGCGAGGCGCTAGAAAACTTAGAATTTTTAGCCTCGGAAAACAAACCTACAAATTTTACATTTTAAATTTTTAGCCTTTGAAAACCCCCAAATTTTACTATCTGGCGACCATTACGGGGGGGGGGGGCCGCCCTCCCCCCACCCAACCAATAACCCTGTCCGACCGTTTCGGGGAGGGACGGCCGCCCCCCCACCCGCCCCCCCCTCTGGGTACGTCCCTGCAGCATACGGGCTTGGAATGCTTTCAAATTTTAAATTCGTCATTTTCGACAGCTAATTGTAAGCTTAATATTTTTTTTACACAAACGATATATCAAAATTCGTCATATGTGATAAATTTTACATTTTTCTTGGTTTTGAAAAAAAAAATTGAAAAATTTTTTCGGCATTTGTGTTTGGTCCCCCTAGCCCCCGGGGGATCAACCCCCAAAAAAAATTAAGGTCAAAATTAAAAAATAACAAACGGCGGACATTTGATATATAACAATATAATCAAAATCGTTCACACGTCGAGCCGGAATCAAGACAAAAGCTATCTTTTTTGCAGTGTATTGATTTGGCTGAAAATCGCGAAAACCGCGCGCTTTCAAAACATCATAAAAAAAATTGAGTGAGCCGATTTCGCTCAAATTTTTAGAAAAAAAACTGAAAAAATATTTTTTAACAGCATACCAAGCGGCGTTTTTTTTATCTCGTACTAATAAAAAAGTTTTTTTTGGACTAGGTTTTTTTCACCACATCAGCCGTAGTGATGACGTCATAGAAAAACTATTTTTTTTCTAACCGTTTCAAAAGATAGCCAAAAGTCGGAGCTATGCTCTGATATATGTCTCGTACATATTCTACCTCGCGTTATGGAGATAATGATCTTTCAAAGTTCGAGTTTTGTTGTTAGTTCGCTTCATTTTTGTGTAGACTATAGTCTCTAATTAATTTGCATAACTACTAATTTTAAATTAGTTTTAAAGAGTATGACGTATTGCTAAGAATCAGTTAGACACCTACGCAGAAAATGTCTACCAGATGGTTATTCCCTGGGTTTGCAAACTGAAAATATCAAGCGATCGGTGTTTGAAAATCGAAACGCTTTTACCGTATGGAAATTTATCTTTCCTGGCTGGAGTGAAAGAGGCTAGAGAGATTGCGACGAAGCAGTCTAGCATCGAACAAAAAAGGACTCACGCCACGTTTATGCAGGTTAAGTAT
>JASAMX010022551.1:0-12014 GCA_030248175.1 Microlaimidae sp. YZB2_3
TAACACACTTAGCACGGGGTACACGGAAAACTACTGTAACTTGTCCGGATAAACTAACACCGTGTAAACACGCAAAAATACCGTAGTTTACACGGTGTATACACCGAATACACTAACACGGTGTATACACCGTGTATACCCCTCTTTGTGAATTCCGGCCTGGGAATCTAAACTGCCAAAAAAAATTGGTGGCAGGTTCGCCTGCCAGTGTTTCCAGGTTGGGGTTTTTCTCCGTAACTTTAGGGTTTTTTTTCAAGCGATTGAGTTTTTTTTAAAAAAAAACCCAATAGGGTTTTTTGGGGTTTTTTTTCTCTGGATTTGGGGTTTTTTTAGGGTTTTTTTTGGTTTGAACGAAATTTTTTAAATATCTAAATTATGTCATATTTGGTTAAAAACAGTCTTAAATCCACAAAAATTTTCTCTAAAATGCTAGTGGATTAATAAATATTACTTCTGCTGGTTAATTTGGACAGTTGGAAAACAATTTAGAGATGATTGTTTGAAACTATTTCCATATTATCCCATCTAATCCCAGGGAGATTGAAATCCCCACAAAGTATTACAGTACCTTCAAAATTATAAACTAGGTTTCTGAGTAGTTCAAAAGTTAATTCATCCTCTTGTTTAGTTGTTTGAGGACGCCTGTATAAACAAACGGCTCTAATTTTTAAGTCTTTAAAAAGTATATCACAGGCCGATATTTCTATATCTGCAAATCTTGGATTTATTTCTATTTCAATGATTTGGTATTTATTTCTAATCATTAACAAAACGCCACCATAGTTACTTTTTGAGTTTTGATTGTGGTGAACATTTTAAAAGCTTCTCTAAACATTTAGCTTTAATTCTAGGTATCAAGGAAAGCAATTTAATCTATGTGTTAAGAGCTACAGCGGTTTTTTATTACGCCATCAATTTTCGATTTTTTTACAGGTGGTCAAACTTCCATACCTGGAGCAATATTGGTGCGAGCTATTTTTTTGAAACTGTGTTATTTTGGTAGTAAAATGTTCGGGGAGTAATATAATGCTAATTTTGACGCGTTTTGAAAAACCAATTTTTTTAATGGCCCCTGGCCAACATAGCCCCACCTTTTTTGCACAAGGTGGGGCTAAGTTGGACGGGGCTTAAGTTGGCCGTTTACTTTTATTTTTTAATTTAATTTTTAATACTTTAATTTAAATTTATCAGTGTATTTTTGAATGGATTATTTGATGTGAAAATATTTTTGTGTCCAATTTATTTTTTTAATTTGATATTGAATTATGTTTGGTTATGTTTGGTTGCCAGTGAATTATGTTTTGTTTTGTTTTTTTCAGTGCTTGGACACAAATTAGTTTTCAGAAACTCAAAAAACATAGGGTAGGTACAAAATTTAACTTTATCAGTGTACCATATTTTTGAATGGATTATTTGATGTAAAAATATTTTTGTGTCCAATTTATTTTTTTAATTTGATATTGAATTATGCTTGGTTATGTTTGGTTGCCCGTGAATTATGTTTTGTTTTGTTTTTTTCAGTGCTTGGACACAAATTGGTTTTCAGCAACTCAAAAAACATAGGGTAGGTACAAAATTTAACTTTATCAGTGTACCATATTTTTGAATGGATTATTTGATGTGAAAATGTATTTGTGTCCAATTTTTTTTTAATTTGATATGTTGAATATTGGTTATGGATATAAAATTTAGCCTTTACATTGCTTAACATGTTTAAAGCATTAGATAGTGTATACCTTTTGTTTTTTGGTGTAAACTACAAATTCTATTTCAAAAAAAAAAAAACGAACCCGAAAAGTACGCCTATTTGTAGTACCATTTTTTAAAAGATTTTTTTTCTGAAAATGTTTTTGGACCCATTTTTATGTTCAGAAATGTTTGTACTTTCTTTATAAGTTGCTTTGAAGTAGTTTTGAGTTCATTTTTACAAAAAAAATTAGCTAGACAATTAGGTCAAAATTTTGCGAGTGTCGAAATCGTGGGGTAAATTTGGCCACCATTTTAAAAAAGCTAGTTTTTTGTAAAAATGAGCTTGAAACATAGTTTTCCTTTTTTTAAAACGTCTAGGGTGGCCAACTTAGCCCCTTTCTTAAATAAACTTGAATCTACACAGCATTTTGCTTGTAAAAATGCACCCCGGCCAACTTAGCCCCAAGCTGGGGCTAAGTTGGCCATCCCGAAAATTTAAAAAAAAGGGTACATGGAGCACCCGAAAATTGGTGCCCATTTCAGATTCTGTTCGCCACACAAAACTCTAGACATTGCATAAAAAAAATTTTGATAAAATTTTTTTATTAAAGAGTTATATTAAAAAAACCTCAAAACCCGGCCAATTTAGCCCCACTTTACGGTATACAAAAATAAAGTTAGAGATTTTAAGACTAATAAAGAAACAAAAATTTTAAATTCTGGGGGTTTAAACAATTTTTATAAATTTGTTAATAGTAAAATCAAAACAAAAGAAACTATCCCACCAATTAAAAGAGATGATGGGACATTTGTAACTGAAGACTTTGAAAAAGTTGAACTTTTTGGAAATTATTTTGCTTCTGTTTTTACTGATGATGATAATACTTTGCCAAATTTTAATCCACCGAACATTGGAAAGTTGGACAACATGGTATTTACCACAAAAAAGGTATTTAAGGCCCTAAAAAAGCTCCCAAACAAATTGTCTCGAACACCTGACTGTTTTCCAGCTTACTTTTTAAAACGCTTGGCTAAAGTTATTGCTGAACCTTTGGCAATAATCTTTCAGATGTCTTTTGATTTTGGAGAATTACCACTTGATTGGAAAATAGCTTTATTAAACTTACTGTTTAAAAAAGGCACTAAAAGCCTAAAAGAAAATTATCGTCCAATTTCACTTACATCTTTTTCTTGTAAACTAATGGAACAGCTTGTTAAAGAAGAACTGCTTGTCTTTTTCCATATCATTTTGTCAAGGTTTCAACATGGTTTTAAGGCAAAAAGTTCTACAATAACACAGCTGTTGGAAACTTTTAATGAGTGGACGCTAGCACTAAAAGACAAATTTCTAATTGATGTCATTTACTTGGATTTTGCCAAGGCCTTTGACACCGTGTCACATCAAAAATTGTTATATAAGCTAGAAAAATATGGTGTTTCTGGTAAATTTTTAAAATGGATAAAAGAATTTTTAGTTGGGAGGGAAATTAAAGTTGTAATTAATAACTCAGTATCCAAATCATTTCCTGTAAGAAGTTCAGTTCCTCAGGGTTCTGTTTTAGGTCCATTTTTGTTCTTGGTATATATTAATGATATTGTTGATTGTGTTAAGTTCTCACAAATTAGACTCTTTGCAGATGATATAAAGTTGTTTGTAAAATCTTCATCTAAAGATTACCACATTCAAACCTTGAGACTTCAGCAAGATTTAGATAGAATACACAGCTGGTCACAAGACTGGCAACTGCAGTTATCTAATCACAAATGTGAAGTTCTTCATATTCAAAATCATAGCAAAGAGTTAATTTGTAAATATAAGCTTGGTAATAACCTACTTGCAACTACAGAATTGGTGCGTGACCTAGGTGTTTATATATCCCATGATCTGAAATTCTCTAAACACTGTGAAATCACAGCAAAAAAAGCTATGAGAGTGAAATCACTAATTTTTAGAACATTCAACTCAAACTCTAGAAATAATTTTCTCAGAGCATATAAGTCCTATGTTAGACCAATTCTGGAGTATGCTAGTGCAGTTTGGAACCCTTATTTACAAAAGGATATAAACATTTTGGAAAAAGTGCAACAAAATTTCACTAGGCGTTTGTTTTATAAATGTAAGTTGTTACCTGTTGGTTATGAACATAGACTGAATTACCTAGGTTTAGAAAGATTAAAGGATCGAAGAGACAAAATTGATTTATATGAGTGCTTTAAAATTATACATTGCTTAAACAATTTGCAAACCAATGATTTTTTTAAGTTTAACCTGCAGCCCACCCGTGGTCATCCATTTAAATTGGCAATGGAAGACTGCCGAATTAATGCAAGGAAATTTTCTTTTGCAAATAGGGTTGTTACTCCTTGGAACAATCTACTCCCATCTCAAGTAACTGTTGATTCTTTGGATGCATTCAAGAAGAGTTTTGGAACTGACTTAAATAAGCGCTCTTTTTGAGCCTTTAAAGTCATATCAGATAGCTATGTTCATTGATAATTAGTTACAATTGTGATTCATATTGGCGGCAATTAAGTCGCAGATTTGATGTTGTTGATGAAAAAAAAAAAAAAGAAAAAAATAGAAAAAGAAAAAATAAACACAATGAAATGATGAAAACAGAAAAATTAAACTATGCATAAACTATGCTTAGTACAGACCTGCCCCCCCACCCCCCCGCCCCCCCCGGGGTTAAAACCGGGGGGGGGGAAATCCAAACCGGGGGGGGGCACGGGGGGGGCAACTTTTTTGAAACGGGGGGGGGCAATTAAATGGGGGGGCAAGCAGGGGGAAAAAAAAGAAAGAAAAAGAGAAAAAGGAGAAAAAAAAGAGAAAAAGAAGGGAAAAAGGAAAAAAGGGACAAAAAAAGCGGAAATAAGGTAAAAATAGGTCTAAAATGCTAAAATACATTGAAATAGGCTAAAAACTGAAAAAATTCGCGATGATGGCGTCATCATAGGTCAAAAATGGCGTCATATTTTTAGGGTACTTTTTCATTTTTTGGCGGGGGGGGGCAATAAAACGGGGGAGGGGCAAATCCTCCAATAAAACGGGGGGGGCATTTTCAGACCGTGCACAGGTCTGTTAGTATGATATTAATTCTGTTATCTGATCATTAAAAAAAAAAATTAATCAGATTATAATATCTTGTTTTTAATTAACTAAATATTTCATGTAATTTATGTGTTTTTCTATCTATTGTTAATAAATTTGTATAGGGTTTTTTTGGGGTTTTTTTTGTAAAAGTTAATTAAACAAAATGGTTGTTTTTAGAGTTTAAAATACAATTTCAAAATTTGTTTTTGAATGGGGTTTTTTTAGAGTTTTTTTTTGAAAAAAATATCTGGAAAAGTTGATTTTTTGCAAGGTTTTAGGCCAATTTTTATGTTTTTGGTATGGGGTTTTTTTTGGGGTTTTTTTCTAAATTTTAGGGTTTTTTGGGGTTTTTTTTGGGCTGTTTTGGGGTTTTTTTTTAAAAAAATCTGGAAACCCTGTCGCCTGCTGAAATGGAGGTGTCCGGAAAAAATACATTCTGCATAATATCTTTGGAAAGAATCTCTTCTGCAATAATAACTTTTGCAAAAATACATTCCAGTAAAATATCTTCGGAAAAAATAACTTCTCACCGTGCGTCGCAGAACATATTATGCTGGAAGGTATTCTTTCCGCTCTTCTAACGCTGAACGTTGGATGAATAAAACCGACGAGTCAGGCGCGCAGCGGAATGGAAATAAACAAATTTTATAATTTAAAACATTACGTACAAGCTGTAAATAAAAAAATATCAACATTTTTTTAAAGAAGCATTATTAAATAATGTATCATAATACAATTTAGCTTGATTTAAGGTTTTGCTTAGGCTTAGGAAAATAAATTTAATTAAAACAAAGTTTTGAATAATTTTTAAAGCATTTAAAACTAACTAAAGGTCTATTCATACTTATGACAAAACGTCCTTTGGACAAAGTCCAAAGGACAAACCAAAACGTCCTTTGGACAAGCCAAAACGTCTTTTGGACTTTGTCCTTTGGACGAAGTATGAACGCTACTCAGAATTTGTCCTTTGGACAAAGTCCAAAGGACAAAATCCAAAGGGAAAAGTCCAAAGGGAAAAGTCCTTTGGACTTTGTCCTTTGGACAAAATCCAAAGGGAAAAGTCCAAAGGACAAAAGAAGTATGAATACGTTGTCCTTTGGACTTTTCCCTTTGGACTTTTCCGACTTTTCCCTTTGGACTTTTCCCTTTGGACTTAGTCCTTTGGACAAAGTCCAAAGGACTTTTGTCCTTTGGACTTTGTCCAAAGGACGTTTTGTCATAAGTATGAATAGACCTTAAGAATGTTTTATACTGAGTTTTCAAAACCATAAAGTTTAGCACAGCGGAATAAAAATAAACAAATTGTATTATTTAAAACATTACAAACCATTGATAACAAAAATTAGACTTTTTTAATAAAACATTATTAAAAAATGCATTACAATACAATTTCGCTCGATTTTAAGGTTTTGCTTAGGCTCAGGAAAAATAAATTTAATTAAAACTAAAGGTCTATTCATACTTATGACAAAACGTCCTTTGGACAAAGTCCAAAGGACAAACCAAAACGTCCTTTGGACAAGCCAAAACGTCCTTTGGACTTTGTCCTTTGGACGAAGTATGAACGCTACTCAGAATTTCCAAAGGGAAAAGTCCAAAGGGAAAAGTCCTTTGGACTTTGTCCTTTGGACAAAATCCAAAGGGAAAAGTCCAAAGGACAAAAGAAGTATGAATACGTTGTCCTTTGGACTTTTCCCTTTGGACTTTTTCCTTTGGACTTTTCCCTTTGGACTTTGTCCTTTGGACAAAGTCCAAAGGACTTTTGTCCTTTGGACTTTGTCCAAAGGACGTTTTGTCATAAGTATGAATAGACCTTAAGTGTTAATTTGCTTTTAAAGCCTTTTACACTAGTATGATTTTATACTTTAAGTTTTTAGAAGCATTAAGTTTTTAATTTGTCCATAAGCGAGTAATTTTAAGTTTAGAATTAAACAAACCAGTGTACTTTTCATTTAGTAATTTAGTTTAATAAATTTACCAGTGTATTGATTCGCGGAGGAAAGAATACCTTCCAGCATAATATCTTCCACGACGCACGGCGATAAGTTATTTTTTCCGAAGATATTTTACTGGAATGTATTTTTGCAAAAGTTATTCTTGCAGAAGAGATTCTTTCCGAAGATATTATGCAGAATGTATTTTCTCCTAGCGCCGAAATGGAAAGATGCTTAATTACTTAAAAAGTTTTTGTTAAAAAAACTGAATATTATGCAAAATACTCTAACCAAAGATGTTTTATTTTATTTTTGGAAGTTAGTTGCTGTTAATTTTAATACTAAACTATATTTGGATAATAAAATACAACTTTGCCTCTTTTTTATGCGGTTAAATTTTTGTAACTAATTCATCAAGATGATTAATTTTAATTTCTTGTTGACAGCAAATCACACTGCCCGGGTTCTATCCTCCATTCGTGAGTAATTTTGGCAGAGAGCTATAAATTTATTTAATTACAATTTGGGACATTTTTAAACAACAGTTTTTAGTGATGGAATTTTTTATAAAATTAACAAACACAAAAATTTCCTACGAATAATTAAAAAAAGTGGCTCTAAACTACGTTTTATTTCTTGCCCGGTATTTCTTTTAAGATCACCTGGCTTTTATCTTTTTGACTTGTTTTGGCACAGAGCCAAAAAAATAACTACCCAATATTTTTGCTTCAAAAATTTTTTTTTCAAACAAAAAGCAAGTTAAAGTCTTAACATGCTCCTAACCATTTAAATTAGCTTTGTTTTTTTTTTAAATTGATGTTTCAACAAAATGAAGAAAATTGAACCGCATAAAAAAGAGGCAAAGTTGTATTTTATTATCCAAATATAGTTTAGTATTAAAATTAAACAGCAACTAACTTCCAAAAATAAAATAAAACATCTTTAGGTTAGTATTTTGCATATATTCAGTTTTTCTAACAAAAACTTTTTAAGTAATTAAGCATCTTTCCATTTCGGCGCTAGGAGAAATACATTCTGCATACATCTTCGGAAGAGTTCTTCCGCAAGAATAACTTTTGCAAAAATACATTCCAGTAAAATATCTTCGGAAAAAATAACTTATTGCTGTGTGTCGTGGAAGATATTATGCTGGAAGGTATTCTTTCCTCCGCGAATCAATACACTGGTAAATTTATTAAACTAAATTACTAAAAGAAAAGTACGCTGTCCGTTTAATTTTAAAAGTAAAATTAGTCGCTTATGGACAAATTAAAAACTTAATGCTTCTAAAAACTTAAAGTATAAAATCATACTAGTGTAAAAGGCTTTAAAAGCAAATTAACACTTAAGGTCTATTCAGACTTACTGACAAAACGTCCTTTGGACAAAGTCCAAAGGAAATAACAGTCCTTCGGACTTTGTCCAAAGGACAAAGTCCAAAAGGCAAAAGTCCCCCCAAACAACTCCAATTTTAAAAGTCCGAAAGGCTAACGTATTCAACATAGCGCTCCCTTTTCGTCCTTTGGACTTTTCCCTTTGGTATTTGTTGAAGGGACAACAGTTCCAAAGGACTTTTCCCTTTGCACTTTTTCCTTCGGAAGTTCTGAGTAGCGTTCATACTTCGTCCAAAGGAGAAAGTCCGAAAGGACGTTTTGGCTTGTCCAAAAGGACGTTTTTGGTTTGTCCTTTGAAGTTTGTCCAAAGGACGTTTTGCCTGAAGAAGAAATAGAGACCTTTAGTTTTAATTAAATTTATTTTTCCTGAAGCTGAGCAAAACCCTTAAATTTAGCCAAATTGTATCGTAATGCATTTTTTAATAATGTTTTATTAAAAAGTCTAATTTTTGTTATCAATGGTTTGTAACGTTCTAAATAATACAATTTGTTTATTTTTATTCCGCTGTGCTAAACTTTATGGTTTTGAAAACTCAGTATAAAACATTCTTAAGGTCTATTCATACTTATGACAAAACGTCCTTTGGACAAAGTCCAAAGGACAAAAGTCCTTTGGACTTTGTCCAAAGGACAAGTATCCAGAAAGGAAAAGTCCAAAGGACAACGTATTCATACTTCTTTTGTCCTTTGGACTTTTCCCTTTGGGATTTTGTTTTTCAAAAGGATAAAGTCCAAAGGACTTTTCCCTTTGGTTTTTCCCGGACTTTTCCCTTCGGATTTTGTCCTTTGGACTTTGTCCAAAGGACAAATTCTGATAGCGTTCATACTTCGTCCAAAGGACAAAGTCCAAAGGACGTTTTGGCTTGGTCCAAAACCTTTTGGTTTGTCCTTTCACTTTGTCCAAAGGACGTTTTGTCATAAGTATGAATAGACCTTTAGTTAGTTTTAAATGCTTTAAAAATTATTCAAAACTTTGTTTTAATTAAATTTATTTTCCTAAGCCTAAGCAAAACCTTAATTCAAGCTAAATTCTATCATGATACATTATTAAATAATGCTTCTTTAAAAAAATGTTGATATTTTCATTATTTACAGGTTGTACGTAATGTTTTATAAAATTGTTTATTTCCATTCTGCTGCGCGCCTCACTCGTCGGTTTATTCATCCAACGTTCAGCGTTAGAAGGGCGGAAAAAATACCTTCCAGCATAATATCTTCTGCGACGCACGACGAGAAGTTATTTTTTCCGAAGATATTTTATTGGAATGTATTTTTGCAAAAGTTATTATTGCAGAAGAATTTTCCGAAGATATTATGCAGACAATGTATTTCCGGACACCCATACAATGTGAAACTCGGCTAAGTTAGGGTGCTAGCAAGGTGTGTTAGATTAATCGGTAACGGGACTTTAGAGCAGGAGCGGTTCCCAGCAATCTCCCAACAAAAAGGGTGAATCTCCCAATTGTGGAATCTACCAACAGTTTGTGGAAAGTCCCAACAGAATCAGAAAATACGTTTGCAACAAACACCATTTTATTTTTAGTCAATTAACACTATTTAATGTATTATAAAAATATTGCTTGATTAACATTCTTTATTCAAAAAACTGAGTACCTAAGCCTAAGCAAAACCTAAAAATCAAGCAAAATTTTATTATGGTATATTTGTATTTATATATATATTTATATTTATATATTTTTTTTTCTTTTTTAATGATCAGATAACAGAATTAATTTTATACTAAGCATAGTCTATGCATAGTTTAATTCATACTGTTTTCATCATATCATTGTATTTTTTTTTCTTTTTTTCTTTTTTTTCTTTTTTTTTTCATCAACAACATCAAATCTGCGACTTAATTGCCGCCAATATGAATCACAATTGTAACTAATTATCAATGAACATAGCTATCTGATATGACTTTAAAGGCTCAAAAAGAGCGCTTATTTAAGTCAGTTCCAAAACTCTTCTTGAATGCATCCAAAGAATCGACAGTTACTTGAGATGGGAGTAGATTGTTCCAAGGTGTAACAACCCTATTTGCAAAAGAAAATTTCCTTGCATTAATTCGGCAGTCTTCCATTGCCAATTTAAATGGATGACCACGGGTGGGTTGCAGGTTAAACTTAAAAAAATCATTGGCTTGCAAATTGTTTAAGCAATGTATAATTTTAAAGCACTCATATAAATCAATTTTGTCTCTTCGATCCTTTAATCTTTCTAAACCTAGGTAATTCAGTCTATGTTCATAACCAACAGGTAACAACTTGCATTTATAAAACAAACGTCTAGTGAAATTTTGTTGCACTTTTTCCAAAATGTTTATATCCTTTTGTAAATAAGGGTTCCAAACTGCACTAGCATACTCCAGAATTGGTCTAACATAGGACTTATATGCTCTGAGAAAATTATTTCTAGAGTTTGAGTTGAATGTTCTAAAAATTAGTGATGTCACTCTCATAGCTTTTTTTGCTGTGATTTCACAGTGTTTAGAGAATTTCAGATCATGGGATATATAAACACCTAGGTCACGCACCAATTCTGTAGTTGCAAGTACGTTATTACCAAGCTTATATTTACAAATTAACTCTTTGCTATGATTTCGAATATGAAGAACTTCACATTTGTGATTAGATAACTGCAGTTGCCAGTCTTGTGACCAGCTGTGTATTCTATCTAAATCTTGCTGAAGTCTCAAGGTTTGAATGTGGTAATCTTTAGATGAAGATTTTACAAACAACTTTATATCATCTGCAAAGAGTCTAATTTGTGAGAACTTAACACAATCAACAATATCATTAATATATACCAAGAACAAAAATGGACCTAAAACAGAACCCTGAGGAACTGAACTTCTTACAGGAAATGATTTGGATACTGAGTTATTAATTACAACTTTAATTTCCCGCCCAACTAAAAATTCTTTTATCCATTTTAAAAATTTACCAGAAACACCATATTTTTCTAGCTTATATAACAATTTTTGATGTGACACGGTGTCAAAGGCCTTGGCAAAATCCAAGTAAATGACATCAATTAGAAATTTGTCTTTTAGTGCTAGCGTCCACTCATTAAAAGTTTCCAACAGCTGTGTTATTGTAGAACTTTTTGCCTTAAAACCATGTTGAAACCTTGACAAAATGATATGGAAAAAGACAAGCAGTTCTTCTTTGACAAGCTGTTCCATTAGTTTACAAGAAAAAGATGTAAGTGAAATTGGACGATAATTTTCTTTTAGGCTTTTAGTGCCTTTTTTAAACAGTAAGTTTAATAAAGCTATTTTCCAATCAAGTGGTAATTCTCCAAAATCAAAAGACATCTGAAAGATTATTGCCAAAGGTTCAGCAATAACTTTAGCCAAGCGTTTTAAAAAGTAAGCTGGAAAACAGTCAGGTGTTCGAGATAATTTGTTTGGGAGCTTTTCTAGGGCTTTAAACACCTTTTTTGTGGTAAATACCATTTTCTCCAACTTTCCAATATTTGGTTTATTAAAATTTGGCAAAGTATTATCATCATCAGTAAAAACAGAAGCAAAATAATTTCCAAAAAGTTCAACTTTTTCAAAGTCTTCAGTTACAAATGTCCCATCATCTCTTTTAATTGGTGGGATAGTTTCTTTTGTTTTGATTTTACTATTAACAAATTTATAAAAATTGTTTAAACCCCCAGAATTTAAAAAATGGTACTACAAATAGGCGTACTTTTTCGGGTTCGTTTTTTTTTTTTTGAAATAGAATTTGTAGTTTACACCAAAAAACAAAAGGTATACACTATCTAATGCTTTAAACATGTTAAGCAATGTAAAGGTTAAATTTTATATCCATAACCAATATTCAACATATCAAATTAAAAAGTTGGACACAAATTGAAGCAATACGTAACTGAACGAAGTACGTACAACAA